>JAKTPS010000133.1:0-37368 GCA_030556275.1 Lipomyces sp. NRRL Y-27488 | reverse complement strand
GGGTATTTTATAGTTTGTATGAAATTGAAATGAATAAATGAATTTGAAATTGATAAAACTCATAAAAACAAAGGTGAGCCAGGAGGTGAGCACAATGAATGAAAGATGAGCAAGGCAAAAGGGAAAGAGAAGGTGCAAGGCAAGCAGGGTGCAAGGCGAGCAGGGTGCAAGGCGAGCAGGGTGCGAGGTGCACAGCGTGAGGCTGCAAGGAGCAGGGCGAGCAGGGCGCAAGGCACGCAGGGCGCGAGGCGAGCAGGGACGCAAGGTGAGCAGGGCGCGAGGCAGGGAGCAGGGCGAGCAGGGAGCAGGGCGAGCAGGGCGCAAGGCGTACAGGGCACGAGGCCAGCAGGGCGCGAGGCCAGCAAAAGGCGCGAGGCGAGCAGGGCGCGAGGCCAGCAAAAGGCGCGAGGCGAGCAGGGCGCGAGGCGAGCAAAAGGCGCGAGGCGAGCAAGGCGCAAGGCGAGCAAGGCGCGAGGCGAGCAAGGCGCGAGGTGCGCAGGGCGCGAGGCCGCAGGGCGCGAGGTGCGCAGGGCGCGAGGTTCGCAGGGCGCGAGGTTCGCAGGGCGCGAGGCCGCAGGGCGCAAGGCGAGCAGGGCGCGAGGCGAGCAAGGCGTGCGGCAAGCAGGGCGCGAGGTGCGCAGGGCGCAAGGCAAGCAAAGCGCAAGCAGACAGAAGGGGGATATCTGACGTAGATATGTTAGATTTATATTCAAGAAATAAACAAGAAAGAAACAAAACCAACCTGATGGGGGATGCGCAAATACGCAATTATGCAATCGCAAAGCGCAAGGCACCTGCAATCACAAAGAAAGCGCAAGGCGCAAATTGCATGTCCAAATCACATGCCACAAATTGGCATGCCACAAAGTGGCGTGAATGTAATTCGCAGTGTCTTGTGTATGTTTGTAATGTTGTCATAATGGTATGTGCGGATTATTGCGATATTCAAATTAGTGAATGCATATACACATAGTGCGTTTGTGCAGTTGTGCCACAATTATGCTATTACGACTGGGTAGCTTTTACTATGGTGACCTGGGATTAACCCCATAGTGCGGCTCCCGTTATACACATCCATATGGTGTCAAACACAGAAACTTGCAAAAACCCAGGTTCTCGTTCAAATCAGGGTTCGGGGTGTAGAACTGTTATGCACACACGCCATTCTTGGGGAGAAATGGCATTCAGCTCACACAGCTAGTTAGTCACAGCTAGCCTAATACGGTTAAATTACCCCGTCACAATAGCCAATGGCACCACCCCGTCGCAATGGCGGTGTCCGTTGAGAGACGGTGGTGATAGAGGCAGGAGAGGCAGGAGAGGCAGGAGAGTAGCGAGAGATGAAGAGGCAGAAGAAGGCAGGCCAAAGGCCATCGGCAGGGGCGCCGCACTGTGGGTGGGCCGCTACCCCGGATCTTGAGATGGTGTGGGTGGTGGGTGGTGGGATTGTTGTGCCGAGCTACTATGGGATATGCACACCTCCGCAAATGGCAAACATCCGACCCGGACCGGAGCCAGCGCTTCTCGTGCTTCCTCTACGTTTACAGACCCGGCAAAGCAGCAGCGCAGCGGACGAGCAACAGACTCTCCTGCACGGCACTCGACCCTCGGCATGCAGAAGCCAGTCGTCGCCGCAGACAGCGCGAGAAGCAGTAAAACATGAGGGCGAGAGGGCGGGGGGCAGTTCCGGTAGGGGAGTGCGGAAGCGCGTCGGAGAGAACGTCGGAACCGTGGCTGGATTGAGCAATGAGGCACGTGAATAAACCTAGCAAGGAGACGGCGCCGCACAAAACTCGCCGTAGTCTAATTATTATAAGGCGATATTGCAGAACAATAAAACAAAAAGAACAGCGTCGGACCAGCTGTGAAGCCCCCGAGGTGATCTGTCTTTTGCGAGGCGAGGCTTTGCGAGGCGAGGGTGCGAGTGCGGAGGGCAGTCAGTGTGACTGACTCTCAGAGATAGAAACGCCAATCAGCCGGGAGTGCCTGGGATGGATGGGCCCTCCCACTCCCAACCGCATGCACGATTCCCCACACCGCCAGACCGACGACGAACGCGCGCCCGCGGCGGGGGGGGAAGCGGGCGGGAGGCCAGGCGGCTGCCGTGAGAAACGCTCTGTGTGCCGTCGCGAACATGACACGGCATGGGATGATATTATGGGATACAGGGGAACATAGCTAATGAGCGGGCGCTGATTCGCCCGGGGCGAGGTCGGAGGGCCGGCTTGGGCGGCGGGTCAGACGCGGTTTTGGGCAGGCGGCGACGCAGGGAACGCTCGGAACGCCCGCGCGCTGATTGGCCGGGAGAAAAACAGGCGGCACAAGTGCGCCGACCGCGCGGCTTTATTTGGCCTGCAGACCTCAAAGCTGGCGCGCTAGGCCGGGTCGGGCCTAGGGCGGCCGGCCCGTGATTGGCTCCGGACTTCGGGTGCTCGACCTTCAGTGCGAATAAATAATCGCAGCCGATCCAGCACACCGCAGGCCCGTTCGGGATCTTCTTTTCTGCTTCTTCTTCCTCGTCTTCCTCTTCCTCTTCCTCTTCCTCTTCCTCTTCCTCTTCCTCTTCCATCCTCCTCCTCCTCGTCCATCGTCCACCACCACCACCCCCCGCCAGCCTTGCTTCCAGGAGTCCGCGTCCGCCTCCTCTCGCAATGCTCTTCCACGCCCGCTCCTCCGCCCTCGCGGCCCTCAAGTCGGTATGTGTGTTCTCACCGTCCCCGCGCGCTTTCCCCGCCAAACTCTGTCTCCGCCGGATGTCCCATCCCACTTCCGACTGCCCGCAGCTCGCCTCAATTGCCTTTCTCTTAGTCCTCTCCGACTAATCTTCTCTTTTTTGCCGTGCTTCTTCCAGGGTGCCTCCGTTGCTCGTCTCAACAAGTCATCTGTATGTTTCTCCGGCTCTTCCCTGTCCAGTCGACTCGACTCCCCGCACGCGAATGCTAACGCCAGTTCCCCATTAGGCTCGTACGCTGGCCACCATCGCCGATGAGAAGGTCAACCAGAACGTCTGGGAAAAGGTTCGTCGCTCCCTTGCTGCATGGCCGCCGCGCTGTGATCCCATTTCTTAACACAGCCCTCGTTGCTCAGGACTCCTTCCTTCCCTACAAGAAGAACGTCGAGACCCTCGAGATCGTCCGCGAGCGCCTAAAGCGACCATTCACCTTCGCCGAGAAGATTCTCTACGGTCATCTCGACGATCCCCACGGACAGGACATCGAGCGCGGTGTCTCGTACCTCAAGCTCCGCCCCGATCGTGTCGCCTGCCAGGATGCCACCGCCCAGATGGCCATCCTCCAGTTCATGTCCGCCGGCATCCCCTCCGTCGCCACCCCGGCCACAGTCCACTGCGATCACTTGATCCAGGCCCAGATCGGCGGCGAGAAGGATCTCAAGCGTGCCATCGACATCAACAAGGAGGTTTACGACTTCCTGGCCACTGCCTGCGCCAAGTTCAACATCGGTTTCTGGAAGCCAGGCTCCGGCATCATCCATCAGATCGTTCTCGAGAACTACGCCTTCCCCGGTGCGCTCTTGATCGGCACTGACTCCCACACTCCCAACGCCGGCGGTCTTGGCATGCTCGCCATCGGTGTCGGCGGTGCCGACGCCGTCGATGTTCTTGCCGGTCTCCCCTGGGAGCTCAAGGCACCCAAGATCATCGGTGTCAAGCTTACCGGCAAGCTCTCCGGCTGGACCTCGCCCAAGGACGTTATCTTGAAGGTCGCCGGCATCCTCACCGTCAAGGGTGGTACCGGTGCCATCGTCGAGTACTTTGGCGAAGGTGTCGAGTCGCTCTCCTGCACCGGCATGGCCACCGTCTGCAACATGGGTGCCGAGATCGGTGCCACGACCTCTACTTTCCCCTACAACTCTCGCATGTCGGACTACTTGAACGCCACCAGCCGCAGCTTCGTCAGCGACTACGCCGACAAGTACAAGGACTTCCTCAAGGCCGACGAGGGCGCCGAGTACGACCAGTTGATCGAGATCGACCTCGACACTCTCGAGCCCCACGTTAACGGCCCCTTCACTCCCGATCTTGCCACTCCCATCTCCAAGTTGAAGGAGACCGCCATCAAGAACGGCTGGCCCCTTGAGGTCAAGGTTGGCTTGATTGGCTCCTGCACCAACTCGTCATACGAGGACATGTCCCGCTCAGCGTCGATTGCTCAGGACGCGTTGAACCACGGCATCAAGGCCAAGTCCCTGTTCACCGTCACCCCCGGTTCCGAGCAGATTCGCGCCACCATCGCCCGTGATGGTCAGCTCAAGGTCTTCGAGGAGTTCGGCGGCCTTTTGCTCGCCAACGCCTGCGGTCCTTGCATTGGCCAGTGGGATCGTCGTGACATCGAGAAGGGTGAGAAGAACACGATCGTTTCTTCCTACAACCGTAACTTCACCGGCCGTAACGACTCCAACCCTGCTACCCACGCTTTCGTGACCTCGCCCGATCTTGTTACTGCCTTTGCTGTTGCCGGCGACTTGGGCTTCAACCCTCTCACCGATTCTCTGAAGGACAAGGACGGCAATGACTTCTTCCTTGCCGCCCCTACCGGTGACGGTCTTCCGTCGCTCGGCTACGACCGTGGTGAGGATACCTACCAGGCTCCTCCTGCCGACCGCTCGGTTGTCCAGGTCGCTGTTGCGCCCACCTCCGACCGTCTCCAGCTCCTCAAGCCGTTCAAGCCGTGGGACGGCAAGGACGCTTTCAACCTCCCCATCCTGATCAAGTCGCGGGGTAAGACCACCACCGATCACATCTCGCAGGCCGGCCCGTGGTTGAAGTACCGTGGTCATTTGCAGAACATCTCCAACAACTACATGATTGGCGCCATCAACTGGGAGAACGACAAGGCCAACACCGTCAGGAACTACTACACTGGCGAGTACGACGGTGTCCCAGAGACCGCCAAGTACTACCGTGATCACAGCCAGCCGTGGGTTGTTGTCGGTGGCGACAACTTCGGCGAGGGCTCGTCCCGCGAGCACGCCGCTCTCGAGCCGCGATTCCTTGGTGGCTTCGCCATCATCGCCAAGTCGTTTGCCCGTATCCACGAGACCAACTTGAAGAAGCAGGGTCTGTTGCCGTTGACGTTCGCTGACCCCGCCGCGTACGAGAAGATCAACTTCGATGACACCATCGATCTCGTCGGCCTGACCGAGCTGACCCCGGGCAAGAACCTCAAGATGGTCGTGCACACCAAGGCTGGCGAGACCTGGACTACCGAGCTCGCCCAGACCTACAATGCTGAGCAGATCGAGTGGTTCAAGTACGGCTCTGCGCTGAACAAGATGGCCGCGTAAGCGTACTAAACTTCTTTAAGTTGCAGGCATTGGATATATTGTTTCGTGTTTTTTTTGTTTCGTGTAGTTTATGGCAAGGAATCATGATTTTGTTTTTTATTCCTTTTTTTTTCTTTTAATTTGTATGTGAGGAAAGAAAAAGTCCGGTCAAAGTTACGCAAAGCAATGTGGTAATTGCAAATGAATATATATGTAAAGATGTGAGCGGCACTGCGAGCGCCTAGCTAGTGGTGACGATAAACTTGAATATAAATATATAACTAGTTACTATCTACTTACAGCTGAACATATATGGTATGGATGTATGTATGCTTGTATGTATACTGTACTGTACAGTACATCCAGTAATTCACTTTGTAGGTCTTACCTGAGTGCTGATGTGTGATGTGGGCCTAAAGAGGTAGTCATTAAACTCATACTAGGAGAAAAAATTACGCGAGTTCTGAATAACTCTAGCAACTGTGCAATTAATTGAATATGTATGTATAAAAAATATGTAAAACCAAGATAATATGGTGCAGAAAGTAATACAGTTGATGCAGTGACCTTTTTGTAACCCGAAAACGCCTATGGAAGATGTATATGAATGCCTGTTGAAATGCCGGATATAAACTCTTCAAAGCGAAATAAAACAAAACGAAACGAAAAATACACAAATAGAATGAAAGGCAAAACGGAGCAAACAAGAAAGTAAAGAAAAAAAATATGCCCAGCTATAAACGAAATATTCTAACGGGCTCTGGAGAACTTGAAGTACTCATCAAACGCCGACGAAGCAATCCCGCCGGTCTTTTCGTCCTTGGAGATGTCGTCCCACGTCAGCTTCTTGACGTCCTCGCGCTTTCCTCTGTCGGCGAGATCCTGCGTGAGCCAGTTGAGCGCGAGGTTGAGCAGCGGCGTGTTTGTGTTGGCCGGCGCTGACGGCGGGAAGGACGCGAGCAAGGGCGCGTTCGCGGCGAGCACGTTCGGGGTCGAGTCCGCCGCGAGCACGCGGCCGAGGTGGATGTGCACGATGTGCGAGGGCCAGTCCGAGAGACCGTCGAAGATGTGGGACGCGTAAACGACGGCGCACTCGCGCGAGCTGGTCTCCTTGCGGAGAAAGTCGAGCAGGCGCGCGCGGACGAGCACGTCGAGGTCGACCGTGACCTCGTCGAGCAGAAGCATGTCCCACGGGCGGAGCAGGCCCATGACGAGCTGGACGCGGCGCCGCTCGCCGTCCGAGACGGTGTGCATGTGCCATGCGAGGTCGACATCGAGGATGTCGAGGAGCTCGTCGCGGCGGGCCGGGTACGCGTCGCCGCCAACGGACGCGAGCAGGAGCGGCACGGGCATGTCGTGCCGGACGACGGGGTTCGTGGCCCACTCCGTCCCGAGATACGTCACGCCGGCGATGCCGGACCGGAACGGGTCGCGGCCGAGCACGGCGACGCTGCCGGTGCGCGAGAGCGTCTTGCCCGCGAGAATGCGGAGCAAGGTCGACTTGCCCGCGCCGTTCGCGCCGACGAGCAGCACGCGCGAGTGCGGCGGGATGCAGAGCGAGATGTCGTGCAGGCCGACGACGCGGTTGGGGAACACGTAGGTGAGTCCGCGCACGTCGATGGCGGGCGGGGCGGGAGGCGGAGCGGACATTGTCGGGCGAGAAACGAACGGGACGGGGATGTGTGCGGGGGTGCGAGAAGGAGGCGGGCGAGCGAAGGTTGGAGTTGAAACAATAATGGAGCAAAAAAGGAGTAATAAAATGGGTTCGGTCGAGTAAACAGACTACTGAAAGCGGCCGAGTCAAGACGCACGTGCGCGTACAAGCCCCGTCCTGTTCCCGGCGTCGCTGACACGTGCGGCGCCGAGCCGGCGCCGAGAAAGTTGGACTTTCGACGTGCGATGCTCCCTTCGACCAGCGCTCGACGCGACGAGCCAGCCAGTGACGGTCCGACAAGCGACGGCGCAGCAGCCGGAAGGGCAGAGTAGCACGAACTCGGTGACACGCGCGATGCCAGAGCCGGTACCGCCGCCCCGGCCGCGGCCTGGGGAAGCGCAGGCCCCGTCACCTCCTCATGAACATCAACCCGATCAACCACATCCAGCACCACCACCACCACCACCACCACCGCCGCAGCAGCAGCAGCAGCAGCAGCAACAGCAACGTCAACAGCATCAACAAGCACCATCAAAGGGCCTGCTTCGCGCGCTTGCGGCTGCGCCCTCCGTCCGGCTCAAGGCCATCCCGCCATCCGCGCTCAACACTCTCATTATGGATCTCCGTCCCACAGCAGACGCGGCCGCCGCCGGCACCAGCAGCTCCGCCGGCCAACCTGGATCCACGTCTGCTGTGTCGTCCTCCTCGTCGTCCACCGCTGCCGTGGCGTCCGCGCCGCCCCAAGTGTGGCTCATCACCGACGCGTCCGCCGCACTCGGCCTTGACCTTGCCCGTGAAGCCCTCACGAAAAACTGCTGCGCCGCGCTGGGATGCCGTGCCGAGACGCCCACGCCCATGCTTCTCGCATTGCAGGCCGAGTTTGGCGAAGACCGCGTCTTGCTACTCGAGCTCGATCCGAGGTATGCTATCCCGTCTGGTGGTGTGCGTTGCGTGGCTTGTCACCGCACCCCGCCTCCACATCCCCCGCCTCCTCGCCCTCTTTCTTGGCTACCGTCGGGTAGTTGTTAGCGGTTTGGCGATTTTTGCCCATACCGATTTCTGATCCGTCGTCATACAGGAACAAGCCGCTTTGTCAAAGTTCTCTGGCACAGATAATGTACAAATGGAAACGGCTTGATGTCGTCGTGTGCTGCAGCACAAAGTCCATCGTAGGCACGCTGGAAGAAGCAAACGAGTGGCATCTGCGAGACCAGTATGAGGCCTCGTTCTATGGTCCCGTGAACGTTATCACTGCGACTCTGCCTCTGCTGCGCCGTCAACACTCCGGTCATATCATATGCGTCACCGGCATCAGTACGACTTCACTTCTTGCACTCTTCATGTATATGACAGTTCTGACTCTTTCGTTTTTTTTTCGTCGGCAGTGGGCCAGATGGGCACGCCGTCCTTGGGCTTGGTTTCGTCGGCCACGTACGCTCTCGAAGGCTACGCCGAAGCGCTCGCGTTCGAGGTCGCACCGTTCAACATCAAAATCACCATCGTGCAACCGTCGCTCGAAGCGGCCGTGCTGGCGGCACCGGTCACGTTCACGAAACAACTCGACCACTACAAAAACACGGTCAGCGCGACAGTTAGGTCCTTGCTCGCTTGCACTGACCTCGCACCGGAGTTGCTCGTCAAAGACGTACGGGTTCTGTTGCGTTCATACTTTCTGCGGCATTGTTTTGAATCGGCCGCCTATTTATATATAGGTATACTAACATCGGGCTTTTCCTTCTAGACTGTGTACGCGATAACAAGCATCGCGGGAATAGACAACCCGCCTCTGCGAATTGTTGCCGGTGCCGAAGCAATCGAGCAGACAAAAGACAAACTGAGGACCGTCAGCGAGGAGATGGAGGACTTGCTCGACGTGTCGTATGCTGCGGACGCTGAGCCACTGACGGAGGCGCAGAGACGCGAGCTTGCGGGCGAGTGAAACTCTTCGGTCTGTCGTGTACATACTGTGGCATACGAGATTGTGCATATGATATATCTTTTTGGCGTTAGCGGTCCATGGGGCTTTGTAAAATATATATTGGCGGATTATTGTAGTAATGTATAATAGAATTTTACAGGTTTGGAGTCGTGCTCTTGACAGACGGGGATGACGTCCGACGTTGTAGCAGGCTATCCAGTTTGCGGTTGCGTTTCTGGGCAATAGTGAGATCTCTTACGTCCTCTGCGGACGGCTCAAGGAATACAGCTTTCTCTTCAGGTGTCGAGTCTGCGCGTATATCCACAGGGCATGGCCGACGCTCGATGATGTACTTTGACGTCTGGAGCGCCACAGCCTTGATGAGAATCCGCCGATGCATGTGTCGTGATGTTTCGGTCTCGGGTGAGAGAGAGGGCGGCGCCGCCATTACGTACGCAAATATCAGGATGCCGTCCGGGAATCCTGCGGCAGAATCTGACGGACGCGCGATGATGCCATCGGGAATGACCCCGGCGTGCGCGTCTTCTTCGCGTGGCCGGCCAAACGTTCTTTTAAAGAAGCCGGCTGACACTGACGACTTGGAATAACTATATTTGTGTCGCTCTCGCGGTTAGCACAGCACTCGGCGGAAGACGATCGAAAGACGTAAAGGGAAGCGTACACGCTCATGGCCTCACCCGAGACCATCCAATATGGCACGTCCTTCATGTTCACGAGCGCCACAGCATGAAAACTTGCAATGTCACTCAGCATTTCGGACGATACGTCCTCGCCCGTTCCGATCTTGCCGCTCTTGCTGGATGGTGCCTGCGATGTTGGGCCCCTCGTTGCTGCTGTGGTGGAGCTCTTGCCACGCCGGCGCGCGGGCGACGTACGAGCCCAGAACTCAACCTCGACCGCCGCCGACGCCGCCGATAAAAGGTGACTCGTGAGCTCAGAAACATCTAAATCGCCTCTCCATATCCGCTTTTCCGCGCTGCTGCTGCGACTCGGCTTGAGCATCTTTGATTGCTGTTGGACGCGTCGGTTGTGTTGACGCGTCGCCGATTAGAGTTTCGGTACTGGACGTTTTTGAACACGGTGCGGCGCAGGGCCGGGTTGGGTCAGGGTCCGGGTCGGGTCAGGGCCGCGGCTCAACCAGGGCTTAACCCTAACTCCAGGAAAAATCAGCAGTCACGCGTCACTTCCGCGGGTTTTGTCCCAACCCCGGCAAAGTGTGTCTCTCACTCTTCCCGGCCGGACAAGTTCGTGTACTCTGTGTTTGCTTCCCTTAGAGAGAATTCCGTCGAGTGTATATCAGCAATGGCACCGAAATGTGAGTACACCGCTCGTCGTTTGGCGTTCCTGGATTAGATCTTCCTCGTGGTCGTCGTTGCCGTCGTTGTTAGCCTCGTCGTCGTCGTTGTCACCGTGTTGTCCGAGACGGAATGCTCGACGGCGTCATGATCGTCGATTCAGGTCTGGCCGAGAGCGATTGCTAACTCTGTCGCACCTGCAGCCGCCTCCACCTCAAAGGCTGTCGCCGCGAAGAAGGCCGTCGTCAAGGGCGTCCACGGCACGAAGGCCACGAAGATCCGCACCTCGACCACCTTCCACCGCCCCAAGACCCTGCGTCTGCCGCGCGCCCCCAAGTACCAGCGAAAGTCGGTCGCCCACGTCCCCCGTCTCGACCAGTACAAGGTCATCTTGCGCCCTTACAGCAACGAGTCCACGACCAAGAAGCTCGAGGAGTCAAACACCATCACCTTCATCGTCGACATCAAGGCCAACAAGCGACACATCAAGGACGCCGTCAAGAAGCTGTACAGCGTCGATGTTCTCAAGGTCACTACTCTGATCACGTACGTCGTACTTTCTTTTATTTCTCTTTTGGATTTACCCACACGGAGCTGACAAAAACCGTATTTTAGTCCTACTGGCGAGAAGAAGGCTTACGTTAGACTCGCGTCTGACAGCGACGGTCTCGATGTCGCCAACAGAGTTGGTTTCATTTGAAGGGTGGGCGTTGTTATGATGTCTATGGTGCACAAAATAAAAGAGAGAGTCTTTGGGTTGTATTTATGTAATCTAGGAAAATAAGCATACCGTAAATATCTTGCATTCACGCTGTGTATATTTTGTATAGTTTGCACGTGACCATTCAGGGTCAGGGTTGTGCGTTGCTGATGCTGATGAATGTCCCAGCGGACTGAGGGAGCACCAAGGTAGAGATAGTTGGCTTCCAGCGTCTACCTGAATCAGTCACACACGGAATCGTCTATCATACAAAACCATGGCCGATTCAGCAGAAATGGACGTTGATGTCGTCCCTCCGGCGCGTGCAGACACTGACTCTGCGGCGTCTGGCGGCGACGCGAGTGCGGCCGCGAAGGACAAGAGCGTGGCCATCAAGAAGCGGTTCGAGGTCCGAAAGGTGAGCATTGCTTATTTCTTTGCATTGATTGCTGTCTGCTGTCGCGCATATTGATGCTGACCTTGTGCTCTATGTAGTGGAACGCGGTCGCGCTGTGGGCGTGGGGTACGTCTAGAGTGTCTTCCGCAGAACGATATGAGGCGTGCTTTGTGATCTGACTGAGCAATAGATATCGTCGTCGAAAACTGCGCTATTTGCCGAAATCATATCATGGAGCCCTGTGTGTTTTCTTTGGTTTTTCTTGTTGATTCGGGTGTTCGGGAAGTACTGACGGCAGCACGCTCCACAGGCATAGAATGTCAAGCCAACCAGGGCAGCGCAACCACAGAGGAGTGTTTAGTTGCATGGGGTATCTGCAATGTGGGTTTTTGCTGATTCTTAGCTCCTGTTTCCATGAGTTGTCCTGGCTGACCTAATTGGTGTGTAACAGCATGTGTTTCACTTCCACTGCATCTCGAGGTGGCTGAAGACTCGGCAGGTGTGTCCATTAGACAACAGGGAATGGTGCGTATGGCCTATGCAAATGGGTGTGTGTGACTCGCGTGCTAACTCGCAGCAGGGAATTCCAAAAGTACGGACACTAGACGCGAGAACCGACGATTGCATGCCGTGGCTATTTGTTTATTTGTTTGTATGGGTTCAAAGTCATTGTATGTTACGGGAAATTGAGATAGACATTTTGTCTACGGTTTACAACTCTATATCGTACATCTACAACTCATCTACACCTTTAAACCCCCACCCCCTCTCCACCATCCTCAGCTGGCTTTCTCGACCTCATCGTACACCTGCCTTTCTAGTTCCGACCATTCGCGGTCCCCGTCCTGCGCGCCCCGCTCAATAACCAAGAAAGATGTTTCGTTCCCCTCAAGGTCCTGCACCTTGGGCGCGTACACGACGACATTCGGGGCGACCTGCACCGCCGCGATCGACGATATCGCGACCGCATCCGGCTCGGTCTGCACGAGCGTCGCCGCCTTCGCGGTCGAGTCCACGTCCACCCGCGCCGCTGCCGTGAAGTGCGTGGCCAGGTACGCCGTGCACTGGCCCCACACCTGCGGATGCGTGTATATCCGCTTCACGACGTCGTTCTCGGGCGACGCCGACAGGGCAGCAAGTGTAGTTGGCGAGCAGAGCACGTAGTGATTGACCGGCACGGCGACCTTGGCGAGGATTGCGGGTCGGCGCGCGAGAAGCAGGTTGTACGTGAAGCGCACAGGGCCATTGGTCGAGTTTGCGTACGGCACCACGGCCACGTCCACGTCGCCCGCGTCCAGTGCCGCGAAACAGTCTGTTAATTTGTAATTGTCAGCACAAACCCAGCACGGTATCGTATTTCATCTGTTCAAAGACTGGGTCTAGCGTGCAAAAACATACCTTCGATGGTCTCCTCCGGCACGAACTTGTACCGTCCCGCTGTCTCGTTCTCGTTCCCGAAGTACTGCATCACGGCCTGCTGCGAGTACGTGCCGGGCGGGCCAAGATACGCAATGAACTTTGCGCTGGTCATCTTGCCGCTGGTATCCAAAAATTTTAATAAGAAAAGAACTGTCTATCGATGCATGTGGGGAATCTGTTCCAGAGAGCGGGAAAAGCGGCCTCGACTGACACTGCTTAATGGCGGTTCATGGCCCCGCTAGCCTCCATTTTGAACACGGTGCAGCCACGTTCCCCGATACTTTTTAGATTCTACGCTTCTTCGTCTTCCACCATCCAAACCTACGAATTCAATAAAAACGTGCCAAGTCGTGAGTTCTCTTGCCGCCCCTCTTCGGGACCCGAGGGCCTGAAATGTACGCTGCCAAACAGCTCAGCACGGCCGGGTAAAGTGTGATATCTGCCGCACGTGATGTGACTCACGCCGTCCTGCTGTGATTCATGTGATCTGTCAAACGGAAGAATGACGCAGGCCGCCAATTTAAGCTTTTCTGCCTTGCCCCGGAAATTGTATGCAGGGACTTCATTTAACTCGTGGCCCGTGACAGTGACAGGTTTTGCTCGACCCCGGCCGATGCGGATTCTCCGGGTGATAGTGGAAGAAAAAGGTGCCTGTGATAACGCTCTGCCTTTGCTGAGCGATTCATGAGCTCCTTCTCATGGATGTGATATACTATTTTTGAATCTCCAGCTGGCTCCTTATGGTCCGCCATGGTATAAGTACGCAGCATCCACGCCCGTCCGTCATCCTTCCTTTCTCTCTTCATCTTCTCTCTCTTCACCACTTTCGTCAATTCCTCTCAATCGACCCGGACAATCATTTTCGCCAAAATGTCTACCGCACCTTCCGATTCCTTTGTGGCCTCCCCGAGAGACGCGCTGCCGCCGTACATTCCCGCGTACTCCGACCCCGTACCGCCGCTCTATGTCGACTACGTGGATGACGGCGCGAATCTTTTCTTCGATTTGCCGTATGAGCGGCCAATGTCATTCGTTGCGGGCAATTATTACCAGCAGAACGTGCGCCATCACCGCTCTCGCTCGATAACCTCGTCTTCAACAAGCTCGAGCGGCACTACCTCATCCTCCTCCACCTCCGCCACCACTACTTCCAGTGGCTCCAGCTTCAGCCATTGGGCCACGACTTCCTCCGAGCGGAGCTTCGACCAGTTTGACAATGTTCAGAACGCGCAAGGTGCTGGTCCCCGATGCCCATCTCTCTCCTTGTCCTCCCCGTCGCTCTCCTTCTCCTCGTCCTCCTTCTCCTCGTCCTCCTTCTCCTCGTCCTCCTTCTCCTCCGCCTCCTTCTCCGCCGGCCGCTCGTCCTCGGCGTTTTTACCTGCGGCCGCGCCGTTTGCCACTCGTGTTGCGCCTCCTCCGGATGCGATCGACAGGCTCGACCTCTCCTTTGGCGTCCTCTACCATCACGATGGACCGTACGACGCCACGCTGCCTTCCCGCAACCAAGGCGCAAATGGCCCCGTCGGCGCCTTGCGCAGGTCCAACCGCCTCCCACTCGACCGGTCTGCCTCCGCCCGCGCGCGGTATTATCGCCAGACAAATTTCCCGATGTACGACCTGCCGGCTCTCGGCTCGGACCCCGCCGCCCACCGCGGCAGCTTGAACACGAACGCGACCTCGACCGCCAGCGCGAGCGATATTGCCGACGAGGACCAGCAAGCCTATGACGCCGCCGTCAACGAATTCCGCCATCCCGCGATCGCCGGCGAATGGCCCGGCGCCGAGTTTGCCTCCGCGGGCACGGCTTCCTCCCAGCAGCAGCGGGAGGAGCAAGAGCAAAAGGGAAAGCAAAAGAAGCAGCGCCAATCCGCCATCCGGCACGCATGGATGCGCTACTGGTCTTCTCGCACTGAAAGAATTTCGTCTTGGCTTCGACGTATCGGGGGCAATTGATCCCCTGCAAAAAAAGGATTTCAAATACACACTTGGAAATATTACAACGGAGTTCATAAAACATATTATTTCGGCAACGGATTCGGATTAAGAAAAATTGTTTGATTATATGGCGTTTTTATCAGGAGGCGTACACTGTCACAGAGATTAATTGTTATTGTTTGTCATATTTGCGGAGATCGGGGTTTTTATTTGATTACACAAAATCGGCTACATTCGAGGAATACACAAAAAATTCGGCTTTCAAATTATTCTAACAACTCTCCCAACTCCAGACTCGCAAAAATACAAAAAAACTGACTGACTATCATACGACACAGCATTACCATCATGCCCAATGCTTTTTGCTAAATCTATTCTATTCGTAAATATTTTCTGCTACTATTCCAATCCTATCGAGTTTGCGAGTCTTGGTAATCGCTGGCTTGTCTTCCAATACGTCCTTAAAACGCTTTTGCCATTGTTTGAGTTGCCATACCATATCTTCCATACAAAATACATTCATTCCGGAGGCTTAATATACAACACGAACACGCATCTATACTCATAACGGAATAGGCATAAAAATAGACATAGCACCGCTCAAGCCCACAAAACATAATAGAAAATAAACTAGAGCGGGACCAAATTCTGTACAGATATATCCGAAGGAACGAGGAATACCCCCCAAAAAAACAAAAGCAATCCAATATAAAATATTCTACATCAACTCCCCAGGAATTTTGCGCCCAACTTTATACACAGGCATCCCACGCTTTAGTCTCTTTGTCCTCGGATCCTGAGACAAAGCCACGTTAGTTAAACGAATGAAGAAATGGGAACAACACATCAAGGTAACTTACCACGACACCTTCCCGGAATCCCAAAGTGTAATCCTTTAGCACAGGAACAGCATTGCGCGGGACCAGACCAAACGGATCGCAGTCACTCGCTCCATCCTTACTATCTGGCTTGCCACTGCTCCCGTCATGCTCAGGCTCCACTTTCCTTCCAAACCTACCCGCGCGCTGCACATGCAAAGACTTCAAGTTGGAGCCGTCAAACAGCAGGCGGGGCCGCATCTTCCGGCCAGGACGGCCTGCGCCCCGCGAGAGTGCGAGACTGAGACTAGTTTGCGCCGCCGACTTCGCGGATGAGCGAGTGGTTGCTGCTGTTGCCGACGCTGACGACGCGGCCGAAGCGGAGGGCTTGCCGTAGGCTGCTTGCGCTGTGGTGGTCGCATCGTTCAGGGGGAAAGGCGAACGAGACGTAAACTGAACGGATCGTCGAAATCGGACAGGATCTAAAATCGGCTGGATATTATATATATCCTCGCTCTCGTATCCCCGTGATTCCCGACCCTTGTCCTTCTTACGTAGCTCTCGCTCATGCGCCTCCAGCGGAACCTTGTCGACGATAGCTTCAGGCTTGCTGCCGACCCGACGCGGCTTCACCGCTGGCTTCTCCTCTGCAGCCTCGACCTCGTCCGCTTTGCGCTCGTCTTCCACTTCACTATGCTCATTTGGTTCGGGCTCTTCAGACACAGAACAAACACTTCCCGACGTCGCAGTTGCGGGCGGACTCGTAACCGACGCCTCCGCCTCGGCTGCCGCAGCAGCTGCCATGACGCTGTTGCCAGCGTCGGTCGCCGCCGCGGCCGCACTCTTCGCCGCCGCGGCTTCCATCTGCGCATCAGCAATCTCGGTGCGCTGCATGCTCAGCTGTCGTTTCAGATCTTCGATCAGGCTCCGCTGTGCGTCGAGCTGGCCCGAGAGACTGGCAAGTTGCTCGTCGTGCTCGCGTTTCATTCGGACATTGCCTTCCTTGAGCTCGTCGATTTCGTTACGAAGGCGTGCTTTGGCCACCTGGTCGGTTGAAAAGTACACCTCCCACTGCTTCTTCTTCTCCCGGAGCTCGTCCCGGACTTTAGAGTGCTCGACGAGGAGCGTGGCGCTGATGCCGCATTTCTCGCACGAGTCGTCAACCATCGGCAGCACGTCGCTCTCGGCATCGTGAAAGGTAGGCGAGTCGGACGCGGGAGCGGGCTGGTGAAAGAGCTGCCGGCCGCTGCCATCTCCGGCGGACGACCCGCGCGACGAAAAAGACGACGTGGACGACGGCGTGCGGCTCGTCCTCGTTGCAGAATGCTTCGATGCCGTTAGTGGCTGACTATCCTGCCGTTGCTGTCGTTGCTGCGGGGACGGGGTGGTGGCAGATAAAGAGGAAGAGCCCGTGGACAACGGTGTCGTTGTGCGTGCGGCCATTGTCGCCGACAAGCCTGCTTGCTCCGGCCGAGGCAATGGCGTACCCTTCTCCTCCAGCTCTGGCCGGCGTTCGTCCGTCAGAAACGATAACGACAGCGTGCTTGCCGCCGCCCGGCGCTGTTGCAGGGACTCACCTGCGGACGAGAGCCGGCTCAGGACCGGCTTGCTTGCGACCGCCTTGCCCGAGCCGGCAGCAGCAGCAGGCGATTCCAAGGACGACGCGGGACTGGGATTAGGACTGGACGGCGCAGTCGCAAAACCAGGCTGCTGCACCACGGGGCATGGAGCCGCCCTTGGCGATTTACTGCCGCGTGCTGCCGGCGTGTGGGCCGGTTCTGCGTGGAATTGCTGTCCGTAGATTGAACCGCCGCCGTTGGTCTTATTGCCGATGCTGTTCAGCATGGAGCGGATACGACGGGATGATGGATTTGACTGCCTTGCTGGAGGAGTGGCAAAGCTCGAGTCAAGTAACCTGGAGCTAGCCATCTGCGGACTTTGCTGTTGGTGTTGGTGCTGATCCATGCCGTTCGATCTCGCATTCCGGACCACCGGGGCCATATGTGGCACTGACTGCGCGAGAACGCTGGAATCTGGAATCCCAGGAGGCACTGAAGCGTGCACGATAGCGGCGGGGCTCGACGGCTGCGGCGGGTAGTTTGTCTCGAGCATAGCCGACGAGGTAAATGCCGCGAGGCGTTGGCTGCTCGTGTTTGCCGATATGTCCTTCACTCCGGGCAGCGGATGCTGGTGCTGGTGCTGTTGCTGATATGGCGATCGTGCCGGATAGACCGGCCAGGTCGGCAACGGTTGCTGAAACGCCGCAGTACTTGGGGACTGCGACGGTGCAGGCCCGGATGGCTGCTGATACCTCCCGGAGGTGCCGTCGTACCCATGGTGAACACTTGCAGGATCAGCATACGCGTACGGCAAGCCAGCACCGGGGCTAGCTCCACTCCCACTAGGCCTTGGCCGATTCAAAAGTTGTGGCGGTGGACCCAGGTACGGCTTGTCGGGTGGCGGCACCCGGTTGCGCGACGGCGACATTGCTGGCTCGGGCAGGGTATATCTAGCCTCGGCGCCGGCGGCGACGGCAGGACTAGTAGGGTTGGCGAGGGCAGAGCTGCCGTTTCGCGGCGGCGACGACGGCGAACTCGCGGGGTGATAGGACGCCGAGAACACGGTCTCGCGAGGAATACTCGGTCGGTATCGATACATTGACTCGACCGAGTATGGAGTAGACTTGACGGACAGGGCTGGCGGAACGCCGGACGGTTCCGCGGTTAGCACTTGCGGCATGCCGGGATGTGGTTGCGGACTTGACTGCGATGACGTCGCGTACGCGACAAGAGGTTGCGGCTGTTGGGCGACGGGCGAGTATGCCTGTGTTTGCGCTGAGGTGGTTTGCAAGTTGCGGTAGATGTCACTGCTGTACGAATTCGTGGACGGGAACTGTGGCGGCAACTTTCGAGAGCCCTGCAATTTTTAGTTTTCTATTCTCACTTAGAGCAAGACACAGGATTGCATACTTTGGCCGCCGAGAGAATGTCGTGAGACAATTGCTGACTGGGAGTGGATGTCTGGGAGCTGCCGGAGCCGTCCCCTGAGCTCTGCGAGTCCGGGACCGTGTAAGGACCTCGCATGCGAGCCCACTGGCGGTGCCGGGCATCAGTGTAGAGGTCGTTGTCGACGGCGGCCGCGAGCGTGTTTTGTTGGGAACCCGAGTACGGCGTGTGCTGGTGGTGGTGTGGTTGGAGCTGTTGATAGAGCAGCGGCGACAGTTGCTCGTGGTCTACCCGGCGGCGTTTCGCGCTCTGACCGTAGGGGCTGGCCGTGGTAGTGGTGGGTGTGGCGGCAGAGGACAGGATTGGAGGCAGCGACTGGGGCGAGGAGGCGTCGTTGGCAGGAGCAGGAGCTGCCTTGCGCTTCTGACCAAAGAGGCCGAGCATTTGTGAATTCTGCCGAGTGTGGGGTTGGCGGCGGGCTAGGAGGCACTTGCGGCAGATGCAGTCGATGCCCAGGCCGAGTTCTCGAGGCAATTGGCCGGGTTCGGGCAGCCGTTGCCGCTGGACTGAGTGCGTCGGAGGCGGCGAGCGGTCTTGCGGGGCGAGTGGAGGCGGCGGCGGGGCGGCTGCGAGGGAAGCAATTGGGCAGTCGAGGGCGTGCTTGCCATTATCCCGGGGACGGGGCGAGAACTGGGCGCCGGACTCGGGCGCGGGGAGGACAGCCGGGCCAGGCGGCGGCGAAGCGGGCGAGTGAGCGCGTGTCGAAGTGGCGGAGTCGCGTCGTTCGTGATGCTGGTGGAATGGTGATGCCGGCAGCAGGGAAGAAGAGTGGGGCGGCTGGAGGACTGCGGACGGTGCCGACGGCGACGACGGCGACGATGGCGAGACGCGGCTGCTGGCAAATAGCCCGGCAATGAGCGACCACAACACTTTGTCTGTTTGCGTGTCTCTGTCTGTCGCGGGCTGGCGAGGGGGCCGTGGTTGTCGCGGTTGCGGGCGGTGGGGATATATATATGGCTTTTTGTTTACTTTGTCCCGGGGAGGATTATGATATAAATCTACGCGGCCATTTGGCATGCCGCAACGGACCAACGACCGCGGGCCTGGCTCGTCACAGCGCGCTCGCCGCTGGCTTTGTGCCTCGCGCGAGACTCGTGTTTTTTTCGTCTACTCGGGCAGCAGCTGCAGCTTTCGCGGGGCAATTACTGCTCAGAACGACGCGTGTTGGCGGGCATGCGCCTCGGGGATGACGCGGGACACGTCGCGGGGATGACGGGCGGTGTCACGTGCCATGCTGTTTTGGTGGTGCTGCTGGCAGTTTGGGCCAGGCCGGGCGCTTAAACAAAGTACAAAATGCGACGTCTTTTCTCTTTTCTCTTTCTTTCTCTTTTCTCGTTCTTGTTCTTCTCCTCGTTCTCCTCGTCACTGTCTTTGCCGCCGTCGTCCTCGCCCTGCCTCTCCGCCGTACTGCACTAGCCATGCTCGTGGTCAAGAACGACCTGCCCGACCGCGCGGTCACCGACTTTCCCGACCTTCTCTGCGAGGTCTGCGGCACTCCGCTCACCCCGAACGAGCTCTTCTACTGCGCGCGCTGTATGTCGGCTGCTGGCTTTTGCCCACGCGCCCATTCCCGTCTTGGCTTCTGACACGCCTCCGGTTGCAGGCCGCGATAAGGTCCACCAAACGAACCATACCTGAAAGACGTCAATCTTCTTTGCGCCGGCGGCCAGTTAGTAGCACGAACAGCACCAAAATTTGCAATGTCCTTATTTGCTCGCGATGTTATGATGCGCGCCCGAACATGCTTTGTGGGCATGACACTGCAGCCTGTCCTGCCAGGAACACGAAGGGACAAGGGGTATTATTTCCTGTAGGCACAGCGAACAGCCGCTGGTGCCGCATTTGCTTTGTATGACTATCTACTGCTACAGAATACAATACAATACAATACAATACATTCCGGCGATGAAGACGAGGCGGAGGAGGAGGAGGAGGAGGAGGAGGAGGAGAACGCTGACGTCGTCGTTCGTGCCCCTGAAAATGGCAAAAATGGCGCCAAAAAGTCAAAGCTTCGGCTAGTCGGTTGTCGCTCCAGCCTCAGCCTGGCTGTTCTCTCGCTCTCTCCAGGCTTGAGCGTTACAGAGCTCGCTAGACCTGACCTGTGCTGCAACTATGCGCTGTTGACAAAGATCAAATGCACGATACGGTCCTGCGGTGGCGGGATGGCGGTCGAACAACAGGCGCACTTTGCGGCAGTTGCCGGATTAGGTGTGGCGCTCAAACCCTGTGCCTGGATTCAGCCGCACCCCGCGCAACAATGATGATGGCAAGCCTCAAGAAGTATTCTACACAATGTTCTGTTCCTACCGAGAGATAAAGGGAATGCGGAGTGTGTGAACCGCGGTGACTTAAGGCGCGCAAATCACAAGCGACGCCGTAGTCCGTCGCGAACGGTCGAGTCATCGTGAGATTTGCAAACTGTAGAAAGAACTGCCCCGCATTGCGCTTGCTTGCATTGCGCTGTCGCATGCACGAGACCAGCCAGAAATATTGCTGCATTTCTGGTTCTGGAGGAGTTAAGTCACTTGCCAGGAATATGCTCATATTCCGGGTCTGGCTGGTTGGAGTCGGCCAGACGCCCGCGGCCAGGTCGGGCACGGCGCAATGGGCCAAGCCAACGCAGCGCGCGTCGCTGTTTCTTTGTACTTATTCCAACTCCCTCCGCCTTCCCCATCCGGTCCCGCTCTCCGCACACGCGTCTCCCTCCCCCATGGCAAACTGCAGTCTACAGCAAGCTCACGCGCATGTCCCGGCGGTCATCAACACCGTCTCGTTCGGATGCACCATCTGCGGCCGGCCGCTCGACAGGGACGACTCGAATCTCTGCCAAAAGTGTGCGTCGTTTTCGTCCTTTTCCTCTCTCCTTGCACATCAGCATCCCATTTCAGAGTGCTGACTCTTCCTGTCGTTTTTCCAATATCGAACAGGCCGCGAAGGAGTAAACGGCCATTAATCAAAAATGGCGGGGCTTTAAAATTACGACCAGTGTATCATACCCACCAACAAAAGGCGCACTCTCTCCTCGTTTGCAGTCTTCCTCGAAACAGCGTTCCTAGCGACACTTCTCGCAGCCAAATTTGCTCTCTGCCGACTATTGCTCTATAGTCTTTTACTAGCATCACACTTTGCATCCATGGCGTATTCGAGGGCGACGATCGGGTATGGCAGGAGTGCCAGCGACAGGCGTCTCGCAGGCGTTGCCTAGAAGTTTAGATCAAGTTTAGATCAAATGTCCTCTACCGTAACGAAGTAAATTCGCGTTCTGTTTTACATGTCATAATACATCAGCTTTTGTCCTCTTCCTTCCTGTATCTCTCCCTTCCTCTCTACCCCCGCCCAACATCTAACTCGTCCACAACCTCGCCGTCCCGTCCGCGCCGGCACTAAACAGCCACGCCTCCCTCGGATGCCACGCCACCTTGAGCACCCCGAGCGACTCGACGACCTTGTGGCCCTTGAGCACCTTCAGCGGCACCAGCAGCGGGTTCTTCATCAGGTCGTCGTACACGGTCCCGTGGAACACGTTCACGTGCCCGTCGTCGCTCGCGGAGCAAAACAGCGGCAGGTGCGTGTGGAAGCGCACGTCGCGGACCGCGCGCGCGTGGTACCGCAGCGTGCGGTACGGCGTCGCGCTGAGATCCATGTCGTGCCACGTCACGCGCCGGTCGTACGAGCCCGTCAGCACGTTGTCGCCCTGCGGGTGGATGTCAAACGAGCTCAGCCACCGCGAGCCGGGCTGCAGCGCCTTTGTCAGCGACTGCGTCGACAGGTCGTAGATCCGCACGTATCGTTGTGTCTGCAAAAAAAAAAAAAAAAAGAGTGTCAGCTCAGCCATACTTCCTATCCTGCATTCTATCTGCAATCCAATCCAACAAGTAACTACTCACCCCGACATACAGCATCGGCTTGAACGGGTGGAACTGCGCGCACTGGACGATGCCCTTCGACTTGCGGAACGGCGACTGCGACTTGTGCCGCGACAGCTGGTGCACGAGCACCGCCATGTTGGCGCCCTCGGGCGACACGCTCACAAAGTAGTCGCCCCGCCGGTGCCACGCGATGTGCTTCACCGTCCGCCGGCACGTCACCACAACGTCCACGCCCGCGCCCGTCAGCTTCGTCGACGGCTTGCCCCACTTGCAGAGCTCCTTGGCCGGCTCTGAGCTCTGCCCGTTGGACGGCGTGGCCGCGTAGCCCCAGCCGGCCGCCAAAGCGTCCTGGCCCGTAGTCTCCGTGTCTTCGTCAAATAGCGGCGGTTGGGCAATATAGATCTTTTCGCCTCTGCATGAAGAAAATCATAGTTAGTTAGCGTACTTTTCTTTGTGTCTTCAATAAAAAATATCAACACGTACGCGGCAATCGCCAATAGACCCTGCTCCTTAACAGGACTCCACTCCACGGCCTGCACGGGCTCGTCGTCCTCGCTGCCGACCGCGACTCGCCACACCTCCCGGCCCGAGATCACCTCCCACACGCGCACCGTCCCGTCGTCGGCGCCGGTCGCGAGCCACAGGCCCGTCGGGTCGACGCTGAGCGCGCGCACGCGGCCGGCGTGGCCGTGGAACACGACCGAGCACTTGATCGGGAACGGGCGCAGGTCCTGCGGCGACGGCAGCTTCGGCAGGAGCGAGTCCGGGTCGATGTTGAGCTTGTTCCGGCGCACGCGCGGCGCCAGGTACAGGTCGAGCGAGCGCTCGAACCGCTCGCGCACAAAGTTGTCGTAGCCCTTGACCGTCCGCAGCGACGTGTACTTCTTCGGCACGTAGTTCTTCTCCCGGTCGGCCGGATCGAGCGCGTCCCGCTCCTTGATCTCCTCCTCCGTCATCAGATACTCCTCAGGCGGGTTGTAGCTCTCGTCGTTCGTCGGCTTCTGCATCTTCGGCGCGGAAATATGCATCACGTGCGGAGTCTGTTCCGGCAGATCGTCGGCCCAGAGATCATAAGCCTGCCGTTGCTCGTCCTCGGGCGCTGTCTTTGGCTTGTGTGGCAGGATTCGGCCCTCCCTAATGGCCCTCACGATCTTCATGACCCGCTTGGCCTCATGCTTTGACGGCACGAACCGCCGCTTCGGCTCCGGCGCGGCCGACAGCGGCATGACCTCTGTCTTTGAAGTGAACCACTCGATCGTGTCTTCGTACGGATTCACGTCGCCGGCGTTCTCGCCGAGCTGGATCTTTTTGATGAGCTCGAGCTCCTCGCGCGTGAGCTTCAGGTCCGCGCCGGACTCCTTGTCGACGAGACCGGTCCAGCCCTCGGGGACCTCGATGCTGTCCAGGAGACTGTCCAGGGCCGAGCCCGCCGCGGGCCGCATGATCCGCTTGCCGTTGATGTCGTAGCCGACGTGCGGATACTCGTCGTACGCGGACAGCGGGACGTTGCCGATCGTGTTGTTTTCCTCGAGGTCGCTGTCGTCGCTCGAGTAGTGCGGGTCGATCTCGTGGAAGATGGCACGCGGCTTGCCGTCCGCGCCGGTCGTGTAGTACGCGACCTTGCCGTCCGCGGCGACCGCGGAGAGCGACTCGACAGACGTCCGGCTTTCCGTGTCGCTTGTCGAGTTGTATTTACTCAGGTACTCGTCCTCATCATTGTCCTCGTCGTCGTCCTCATCGTCGTCATCTTCAGGGAACGCGGACTCCTCGTTCTCGGCGTCGTACTTGTCGTCACTTTCGTCAGCGTCCGCGACCGCCTCCTGCTCGACCTCGTCTTCATCGTCCGAGTCAGAAATCGCGCCGTCGAGAAGACCCGAGAAATCTTCGATGGCTTCGCCATCGTCGCCGTCGTACACTTCATCGTCGTCGTCGTCTTCCTCGTCTTCTTCGTCTTCCTCGTCCTCGCTGGCCTCCTCTGCTTCGTCGTCAATGAAGCCGTCAAACTCATCACCGCTCTCGTCGTCGTCATCTTCTTCCTCGTCGTCCTCGTCGTCGTCCTCGTCTTCAACGAATGGTGGCTTGACGATCCGCCTCGCGGCCGCTCTTCCATTCGCGCTTGCCTTCACGACGTTCGACTTCAGGACAGCGCCCGCCGGCGGTTTGACGGGCGCAGCAGGCGTAGTCTGCTTCCGCGATAGCTTCCGTTTCGCCATTATCGATCAATACTTTACTGCTAAAGCTGTGTCGAGTTGCTCGAGAGCAAAACAGAAAAACTTTTGTTGGGAGTTTCGTTAACTATTTTTTTTTTTCCCTTTGCCAAAAAAACTCTCGAACGAATTTCAGGGGTCAATCAAACTGCAAGCAAACGGGGTTTGTAGAGCACGTGATGGTCCCGGCTCGCTTTGTCACGCTGGAAAAGACCAGAAGACGACGCTGTATAAGACACAGCACTTCAGCGGAGAGAGAGAGATGTCGCTGTACCGCGCGGACGACGACGCCGACGACAACGCGAGCGACGGCAGCTCGAAGCTCGAACTATTCGCGATCGCCATCGCGCAGCTGCCGCTGGACTCGCTGTACGGGGAGCGCGCGCGGATCGAGAACTCGATCGAGCACCTGAAGCGGTCGAACGACGAGATCCGGCGCTACATCGACGAGGAGGACGAGGACGGCGACAGTGCCGACAAGGACCTGCAGGACGTGATTGCGGAGAACGAGCAGGTGCTGGAGCAGCAGCACATGCGGATCGAGATGATTGCGATGGAGATCCGCCGGCGCTCTTCGCGATGATGATGGTTGGACCCCGTTGCTTCACATTGGGCGGCGCTCAGGTCGCCGGTTGTCACGGTCCCATGAGCGCGCTGTATCTACGGATCATACATACAATACCGGACCATCTCTATCCTTTCCTTCCCCGGTGAATTCCAACCCGGCCCTTGATCGTTCTGCAGAGCAGGCCTGGTCATGTGACTGCAGCCTTCGAGACAATGCGCATTGTGCCAGCGAGTTTCAACCGCACTTTCCTCCGACTTGAAGCAAAACGGCTACGGGCTTTCTTCTGCGTGTTTGTATTTTTTTTTTCCGGTGAGGATGTGGTCGGGCTGCGATGTATATAGAAAGAGCACAACGAAGTCGCCGATGCCGTATTGGGCCAGCCGAGCAACAGGGTTTGCGCTAGCGGGGGAATGCAGGGGGAAGTGACACATTTTGCAACTCTATTTGCTGCAGCGGAGTCGCTAATCCGGGCGCTGTTCTGGGTCGCCATGCACGGGTCCGTTTTGCGTGCACTCGGGGCATTTCCCTCCGCGCTGCCGGCACCAAAAGTAGCAAGAGTGGTTTTTGCTGCATTCGGCCGTGCAGCAGCAGCACCACAGCCCTTTCCGTTTCCTGCAAGTAGACAACATTCAATTGTGCTTTCTCTTCCTTCGTTTTCTGTATTTTCTTTTTTTATTTCAGTTCTGTCGTTCGTTTCTCTTCCGCCTTCTAATCTTTCCTCCTGCGTCGGCTCTGGTGCCGACATATCTTCTTGATCTTCGTCGCCGCGCGTCCACCCAGACGCCTCGCCTCGCATCCTTGCTCCACAATGCTGCCGTTCATGCCCCGGCTGTCCCTCTTTCGGACCACAAAGCAACGCAACCAATTCCTGAATGTCACCGCCCTCGTTGTCATCATCCTCATTCTCCGGAGCGTGCGGTCAATGCAGCTCGCCCGGCAATCCAGCACCATCACGAGCACCCTCTACGACACCAAGGACCTGTCGCCCATCCCCGAGTTCCGCGTCCCGTCCGTGTACCGGCGCGAGGTCAACACCGCGCTCGAGAGCTACATCGACTCGATGCTTGTCACACTCAAAAAAACCTTCAGGGAGGACGGTCGGAACGACAAGGAGTGGCCCCGGAAGATTTTCCAGATTACCAAGAAGGAAGATGCAGGTCACTACAAGGAGCCGATGGACACATGGCTGCATGACAATCCGGGCTACGAGCACATTGTATGTATATGTCGCTTTATCCTCCGTTTTTTTAAAAAAAAATACATGGCATCCTTTTGGAAGTGTGTCGCCGTGGTTCTGTCTTTATCTAATCTATCGTTGATCAACCAGGTCATGAACGCACAGACGGCCAGAGAGTTTGTTAACCTCGCATACAACGACGTGCCGGATCTCGTGCAGATATACGCATCCCTGTCCGACCCCGTCTTCAGAGCCGACATGCTGCGGTACCTTTTCCTCTTCCTCTACGGCGGCGTATACGCTGACGCGAACGTGTACTCCCGCAAGCCCCTGTCTGAGTGGATCCCGAAGGAACTGTGGCAGTCCGACTCCGACATCATCGTCGGCGTCGAGGCCGACGAGCCGTATCTCACCGAGGCGACACAGGAGCACTGGGGCTGGCACCGGCCGTACGGCTTTGCCGCGTACACAATCGTAGCGAAGCCGTTCGCGCGGCCGATCCGTGTCGCGATCGCCCGCACCGTCGCACACGCTATCCAGCTGCGCGAGCGGCAAAAGAGCAGGGGCATGTTCAGGTTCTCGCAGAACGTCGACGCGGACATCTACGAGGTCAGCGGGCCGGGCATGTGGACCGACGCCTTGCTCGACGCCATGAGCTACCGCCGCGCCGAGGTGTCCTGGTCCCCGTTTTACAGACTGAAGGAACCGACCCGGGTCGCGACAGAAGGCGGCGGCATCATAGTGCTCCCCGTGAACTATTTTGGAAACGGCCAGAAGCATTCCGAAGCGGGTAGTATGGACGCGAAGGAGGCCTGCGTCACGAATCTGCAGGCAATGGCGCAGCGGAGGAATACCTGGTTCCTGTAGTAATTTATTTTTTATTATATAACAGCGTACTCCCCCCCAAGAAAGCCGTTATGCAGTATATCACCCACCTTGTGCAGGGAGTAGCCCAAGAACCGACAGCAAATTAAGCCTAATATTGCCTGCTGCTAGTTTGCCAAAACATGTGCCGGCATATAAAAAAATGCATACGCCTCTCTATGTTCGTCTCGCCGAAAAGGCATATATTCCTCGTATTTGTAGTTTCTCTTTGAGGCTGCCACAAGGCAGATTAATTGTTGGTCTGAACAAAGATCCCATGGAAGTTGAAATTGTTGAGAGACTATTGCCCCAGAATTATTTCCTACGCTTTGATTAACGTGTGGGGTATGTTTTGGGGTGCATGTCAAGCCCTTTAAGGGGACGCCGGTGAAGACAATCACATGCCAGTTCTCCCAACTGGTGACGATAGAAGTAGACCCCAACCAGCACCAGCAAAGCGCCAACACGGCGCTCCACCCTCTGGCTTCGTATATCTATTTAACTCGCATCCCTCCGGCCTGAAGGACTGGTACTGGCTTCTGATCTCGGGCCACCAGAGCTCAAGATCAACCATTGCATCGCAAGTCATGGCGGATTTGTATGTATGTTGTTCGACCGGCGCCACCCCTGCAATCTCTGCTGTTCTCCTATCGTCTGAACTGACTTTGCTTTCCTCTTCTCTCTTATTCTCAGACGCAGCTTGTCGTGTTTGTTGTATCTCTCGTCTCGACCCTCTCCGAGGTGTTTGCCTACTGGTGTTGGGTGCGCTCCCACTTTGATGCTGGATCTGTTCGTTGCAATACCCCATACTGACCGCGGATTTACATGCAGCGTCTATGGTCACTTGTCATACGGCAGCGTCCGGAATCTCGCATTCTGGAGCGAATGCGAAATTGCAGTACATACGACGAATGGCTCGTAAGTCTTTTCCGTTATAACCCTGATGCCTGCTGATCCTGCACGGCTGGTTCTCTATAGCTAATCATGTATCCTTACTCAGGACCTCTCATACGACCTGGACAATGTTCTTGGAAACGACCTCTGGCGCGCAAATCCCATGTCCATGCAGTACGACTGTAAACTGATTGCCGAGCGACTGGATATGCTACTGGAGGCGAAGGAGACCGGAGATGTTGTCGCGCTTGTTAATATTCTGCGCTCGGGTGAGTTGCTTTCCTTATCGTCCTGCAAGCTTGGAAATCGGTCCTTACATGTGCGCTTTTAGGAATGGTTAGAAATTTGGGCAACATCGCAAACAAGAAGCTCTTCACGTATACTGGGTAGGTATCTGCTCCATTGACACAATCTGAATGTTGAGCTTACCTTAATTCGTCTGCGCAGAACGAAATTCCTGATTGAAAAATACAACATGGAAGTCGTCGACAGCCTTCGTTTCCTGCTTGACCATCCCTCGTCCACGTTGTCGGCCCAGGCCAAGCTCGACCTCGTGCACGACACGAGGCAGTCGTACGGCCTCTCGACGCTGGTCTTGCAAGGCGGCGTGATCTTTGGCTTGTGTCATCTCGGCGTCGTCAAGGCGCTCTACGAGCACCAGCTGCTTCCGCGTATCATTTCCGGCGTTGGTGTCGGGGCGCTAATCGCGACGCTGGTCTGCGTGCACAAGGACGAGGAGTTGCCGCAGTTTCTTAGCGGCGCCGCCATCGATCTCTCGCTGTTTGCTGCCCAAGAGCGCGGAAGCACCCTGGCACTGGGGTTCGAGCGACTGAAGAGGTTCTACGAAAAGGGATACCTGCTGGACATTGAACGTCTTGAAAAGGTCGTACGGGACAACATAGGCTCCCTGACATTCGAAGAGGCCTACGCCCGCACACGGAGAGTGTTGAACATCACGGTGCACTCGGACGACAAGAATATGCCGACGCTGTTCAACTTCCTGACGACGCCGAACGTGCTCATCGCGTCCGCGGCCTGCGCAAGTAACGCGCTCCCGGGGCTGTACGACGAGATCACGCTGCAGTGCAAGAACGAAAAAGGCGAAGTCGTGAATTGGAATCCCACCGGCTTTCTTTCGTCGCCGTCGTCACCGTCTTCTCCCTCGACCAAGCAGGCGCCTCGCGCCGCCCAAGCAACCGCGACGACGGCGAAGTGGAAGTCGTGGACAACCGCCGCGCGCGCAGAGCGCGAGGCGCCGTATACCCGCGTCGCGGAGTTGTTCAACGTGAACCACTTCATTGTCTCCCAGGCCCGCCCGTATCTTGCCCCCTTCTTCACCGCGCAGGACATCGCGCACCAGCACCACAGTCTCACGAAACACACGAAGAGCAGCCACGGCGTCAACAACCTGACCGTGAGCATGGGCATCGGCGACACCGTCGTCGGCGACGGCCGCTCGATCCGCGCCCAGATCTTCCGGCTCACGGCCCACGAGATCCGCCACCGGCTCACGCAGCTCGAGACGCTCGGCCTGCTGCCGTCGTTCCTGCGCCGCCTGCTCATCCTCGACGAGAAGCGGCTGCTCAACTCCGAGATCATCACGATCGCGCCGGACCTCGGCGTGCGCGACTTCTGGAAGCTCCTCGTCATCGACCCGCCACGGTCGAAGGAGGATGTGGAGTACTGGAGCCGCAAGGGCGAGCAGAGCGCGTGGTTTGCCCTCCCGCTCATCCGCCAGCGGTGCGGGGTCGAGTTTGTCCTGGACAACGTCTACAACGCCATGCTGCAGAGCAGACGGGCCAAGAGGAATAACCACTAATCAGATTAAGAAAGTACACAAGCCGTTTTACGGAATGGTTTTCCAATGGATGCCAGTTTTCACTATAAATTTTTATTATTGCTTCCTGAATGCACATGCAATATTCAGTCATTTCTACTTCCAACAGAAAAACCACAAACTTAATTCAAGAGAGCGTCCGATATTCCTTCGCCATATATACAAACAAGTCATGAGATAAAACCAAAAAAACATAAATATATACAGATCAAAAGCTCGACAGATCACGAAGCAGGTTCAGGCTCGGACTCGTCATGGTTGGCCACGACTGCAATTTCGCCATCAACGACAGTAATCTTGACATTTTCATTCGACCGCACCTGTCCCTTGATCAACAGCGTCGCCAGCTGGTTCAGCACGCGCTTTTGGATCAGCCTATTAAGCGGACGCGCGCCGTAAAGCGGGTCGAAGCCCACATCGGATAACCACTCCTTCGCGGCATCGTCGACCTGGATCGTTATCCGTCTGTCATCCAGCCGTTCCTGCACCTCCTTCAAACGAATGTCGACAATCTTCCGCAGCGCCGGCTTGGAAAGCCTGTTGAACACGATCGTTTCGTCGATTCTGTTGACAAACTCCGGCGGGTATATCGTCTTGACTGCGTCCAAGACATGCTGCTTCGAGTCCTCGCCGACTTTGCCGGTTTCGAGCTCCGCTTCGGAGGAGGACAGCAAAAATTCCTGGCCAATGTTGCTCGTCATGACAATAATCGTGTTGCGGAAATCGACCTTGCGCCCTTGCGAATCGGTCAAGAACCCTTCGTCCAACACCTGCAAGAGCAGTTTGGCAACGTCCGCATGTGCCTTTTCAAACTCGTCAAACAGCACAACCGCGTATGGTTTCCGGCGGACAGCTTCCGTCAGCTCGCCACTTTCGTCGTAGCCAATGTACCCGGGGGGCGCGCCAACAAGACGAGACACGGCAAATCGTTCCTGGAACTCGCTCATATCAAACCTGACAACCGCGCTTTCGTCGTCAAACAGAAACTCGGCAAGCGCCTTCGTCAGCTCGGTCTTGCCCGTACCAGTCGGTCCGAGGAACAGGAAACTCGCCACGGGGCGCTTCTCGTTAGTTAAGCCGGCACGCTGCAGACGGACAGCATCAGCGATCGAGTGGATCGCTTCGTCTTGTCCGATGACACGCTGCTTCAGTGAGTCTTCCATGTACAACAGCCGATCGCGCTCGCCGCGCATCAACGACTGCGTGGGGATACCCGTCATTCGTGAGACGACATGAGCGATATCATCTGACGTAACCGCGTCATGCAGCAGCGACGGGTTCTTGCCGTCTTCGCCGTCCTTCGGCACCAGTTTCTCCAGGGCGGGTATCTTCGAATATCGAAGCTCCGAGGCCCGGCCAAAATCGCCGGTGCGCTGCGCGATCTCGAGATCGATGCGGGCGCGCTCGAGATCGGACTGAGCATTCTTGATGTGCTCGAGCTCGCTTTTCTCTTTGTCCCAGATCTCCGTCAGCCTCTTGACCTCCTCCCGCTTGAGATTGAGATCTGTTTCCAACTTCTTGCGGCGTTCAACCGACAGAGGATCACTTTCCTTCTTCAGCGACTCGAGCTCGATCTGGATGGTCATAATGCCGCGATCAAGCTCTTGGATCGCGTCCGGCTTGGATTCTTGCTGCAAACGAAGGGCAGAGCAGGCCTCATCGACTAAATCGATCGCCTTGTCCGGGAGATATCGGTCGGTGATGTACCTATTACTGTACGTCGCCGCAGTAACCAGCGCACCATCGGTGATACGTACACCATGATGCACCTCATAGCGTTCCTTGAGTCCACGAAGAATGCTGATCGCGTCCTGAACAGTGGGCTCGTTCACAAGGACGGCCTGGAAGCGCCTGGCAAGAGCAGCATCCTTCTCAATGTACTTTCGATACTCGTCCAGCGTGGTCGCACCACAGCATTGTAGCTGACCACGCGCGAGAGCAGGCTTCAGCAAATTCGATGCATCCACTGATCCGTCCGCCTTGCCGAGACCAAGAAGAAGATGCAGCTCATCGACAAACAAGATCACCTTCCCGTGAGCATCTTCGACCTCTTTGAGAACCGATTTCAACCGAGACTCGAAATCGCCACGGTACTTGGCGCCTGAAATAAGTAGACCGAGATCAAGAGCAATGACGGACTTCTCCTTCATGCTGTCGGGAACGTCGCCGCGGACGATGCGCTGGGCGAGACCTTCCATGATGGCGGTTTTGCCGGTACCGGCGAGTCCAATTAGCGCTGGGTTATTTTTTGTCCTGTTGCACGATATACGGTCAGTAAGCGGCTCAGATGGAATGCATGGTACCAGATCATACTAGGACATACCTTCGAGACAAGATCTGAATCGTTCGCCTAATTTCCTCGTCGCGACCAATTACAGGATCCAATTTTCCGTCCATTGCAAGCTTCGTGAGGTCGGTGCCGTACTGTTCTAGCGCACTCGCACTGCCGCCAAGGTTGAGGTTGAAGTTCGGCCCGCTTTGGCTGCTGTTCTTGTTCCCGCTGGGACTGGCTGCCGCATCGCGCCGCGGTACTGATGAGAACATGCGCACTGCGCCAACTGACAACGCAGCCGGATGCGCAGCCACCCCTCTAACACTGCGTGAGTTCACTCTCGACGATACTGCATGTCCTTGCGATAGAAGTGGCGACCCACGGCTGCTCTTGAGAAGGCGGGTGGTGGTGGAGGTCAGATTCGGGGTCGATCTGGCAACAAGGCGGTTCATTGTTAGGAAGGCACCTATAATCCAGCTGGATATAAGATATTGCAAGTAGAAAAAGACTATTTCGTTCAAGTATTCAAAATGAAACCAGGCGGGTATTCGCGATGGCAATATATACCATATGGCCAGACCCGATTTAATCGAACGTTTCCCCGGCGGACAATCACCACGTGATCCTGCCTATTCCAGAACTCTCCAGAAACGCCTCACAATTACACGCTGCGCTTATCCGCATGTCGCCTAGCACCCAACTTTGTTTGTAGCGGCGTCTTGCAAATAGAGTTTCCCCTGAATCTGTCGAGGAACCGTCACGAATTCCACGAAAATCCGTCATTATTTTTGCGTAATCCCGTGCCTTTTCCAGTCGTGCGCTCGATCTGAGTTTATTTGGTTGGTTGGCCTCCGCAATAGTCCACATACTGTTTCTCGTCTCGGAATGTCGAAGGTCTGTACTCGAAAGGGCTGCGGGAAACAGTTTGACCGGCCCGATGACAGCGAGTGCTGGTATCACCCCGGCCCTCCCGAGTTCCACGACGCGTTAAAAGGTATATATGCCCACATTGCTCTTTAGTGGGAATCGGAAATTTGGTCTTATCTCATTCTAACGGCCCAATTCCAAAATAAAAGGCTGGTCCTGCTGCACCAAACGTGTCATCTCATTCGACGAGTTTCTGCATATTCCCGGATGCACCAAGGGCGCACACACGACCGAGGTCGCCGCACCCGTGGAAGCTCCCAAAAAGGAGAATGTGGTAGTGGAGAGTCCTTCTCATGTGGACGAAAATGGTGTCGAGGTATATGGTTCCTCTGCTGTTGCCGCGGCCGCCGCTCCAGCATCTGCCGATCAACTACAGCCTCCGAAAGCGAACGTTCCTTCAAAAGAGACGATGACAGAGATGGCCAAGCGGCTAGATCTCAACGCATTAGAGGATCCAGAGGATGTGGATATCCCCGTCGGAGCAAAGTGCAAGAGAAACGGTTGCAATGTGAAGTATGACGGCACAAATCGTGAAAATTGCATTTACCATTCCGGATCTGCCATTTTTCATGACGGTAAGTACTCTTTTCTTACAACATGGTGAGTATCTTTTGACTAAAACAGTAATAAATAGCCTCGAAAGGCTGGTCATGCTGCAAGCGGCGGGTCTTAGAGTTTGATGAGTTTCTCAAAATACCTGGTATGGTCCTTAATTATCCGCGAAGCTTAGCATTTCACCTGCTTATGTCTGTATATAGGTTGCCAGACTGGTAATCATCTATTTTTGGGCCCCAAGGAGGACGAAAACCCCAACAAGGTCGAGGAGGTCGAATGCCGGACAGACTTCTACCAGACTCCAACCACCGTCATCGTCTCCATCTTTGCCAAGAAATGTGACGACTCCAAATCCTCCATAGAATTCTCCGAGGAGACAATATCACTGGATCTGCTTCATCTTGGTACAAAGCGGTTTAAAACAACAATCCAGCTCTACGGGCCGATCGTGCCTGACAAATCAAAGTACAAAGTCATGGGCACAAAAGTCGAGGTCACGCTTATGAAAGCCAATGGCCTTTCGTGGGCAGGTTTGCGTGCGGGCGAGACAGGCGCCGGAATGATCCGATTCGGCGTCAGCGGTCGAACTGGCACGGTTGGCGGTAAGGATATCGTCTACAGAAACCAGGCTTGAACGTCACGAAGCGTCAGGCAATGTACTATTAAAAATGAAAAGGAGGAGAGATAGGTGTATGAGACCAATTCAGCATGAAGCCACGATGAAGCCACGACGATTTATGTTAAATAATCCATTATCCCAAAACAAAATAGAAATCTAAAACAAAAAAAAAACATGAAACAAGTAGAATGCAGAGTTCTAACCACCGAGCATAGGATCTCTGAAGTGTTTCTGTTGATTAATATATCTTTGTTCACGGCGAATGTCCCTCGTCTGCTTCTCTCGTACGTCTCGCCAGTTCTTTCGTTGCGCTTGCTCTTGCACCTTATCTCTTGGTGCAGCCGCAAGAAGACTCCCTGAGGAGGCTGCAATAACTGTGCTTTGGCCCTCACGCAGTTGTGGTCCAGGCCGCAATGACTGTCTATAGTATCGAGCAAGCGAACGATGTCCAATCCGGAGACCAGACAACGGCAAAGACAACTCGAGACCGGAGGAGTCAAGGATGAGGGTGTTTTCTGTGATCTGCCTGGTGGCAATGACGCCGCTGTTGTCGACATCCTCGCCGTCGGCACCTTCGTCGCCGGACAAATCTTCCCAATCGCCACCTTCTTCGTCGGAATAGGTAGATGAGAAGTCGTAAAACTCGGAAATCTCCAACTTGTCGTCCTCATCATCGTATGGGATCTTGGAATGCTGCTTTGCAGCCATGTGATCGCGCACACTATTCAGACTTCTGCCGATAAAGGAGCAATACAGACAAGCGTTTCCGATGGCAACCTTCTCAGAAAGATAGGAGATAAGTCCCTCAAGATCCTCGAGATAGTCGCGCTCCGGTATGAACATCCCGTGCTCCTTTTGCATGTGCGACACGGTCTCGTTAACGTCAGCAAAATTTGCGGCCGAACAGAATATGCACGAGGTCAGCGGGAGCCTGACAGCGTTCTGTAGTTTGCGCTCAATAATCGAGTCAAGATCTTCTTCGTCGTCCTCGGCCTCAGGCTCATCCGCGATCGTAGAAATAACGCGAGAAGATCCGCCAGTAATTTCACTGGAAACGCCGTCATCGTCGAAGTCACCGTCAGCGTCATCCAGATCGTCGCCCGCCACGGAAGCACTGGCTACAGACGATGCAGACTTCGGTCCTTTCTTCCTCAACGCCTTCTTCCCTCCACTGACTCTCGAGTCTCTGAATGACTTTGCGTAGACTTTGCTATTCTGGGTTGGGTCGCTCAGTGCCACTGTCGACGACGCCGTCGTTAGCCCATCAAGCATAGTGCGCATTCTTGCAATCTCCGGTGTAGGCTCCGCCATGTCGCCGTCATCAAAAACGGCACTACCAGCCTGTTCGGCTCGGCGCGCATTCTCCCGATGCCGGGCACTCGACAGGTGGTTTTCGAATGCTCCTGCGGACGTGAACCGCTTGTTGCCACAAGCGCGACACACCTGGAAATACGCGGCACGCTCCTCGTTCTCGCGCGATATGTCCATCTGCTGCAAAACCCGCTCGGCAAAGATCTCGGCAGAAATCGGCGGGAGTGTCGCGACACGTCGCTTGAGGTTGTACCGGTGCCAGTCCGTCTTCATGTGCCGTCGCTGCAGGTCCGGGCTCGGAAAGCCGACGCCACAACTGTTGCAGGTGAACAGTGCCAGGTCCGTGGGCTGTTGCGACGATGGCGCTGTCGCCGACGACGAGGAAGCCAAGGCTGCAACTGACATCGTTCAGATTGGTCTGTGAATTTTTTTTTGTATATGCAAGTATGATCTAACGATGAGAATATTGCCGAAACGGCGCTTAAATAGATGGCAACTGGAAACAGCTGCTGATAAACCTCGAAAATTTTGATGTTGGGAGCAAAACGTCATAGTCTGCAGCACGTGATATTCTTGACTCGAGAGAACACAGCTGTCCGATAGTCCTTACATTTGGTAGCGATTGATTTCGTTCGAGTGACTTCTTCAATGTCTACTGGCACGGAGTAAGTGCGTTTAGGCGTAGAAGTGGTCTTAGTCAAAACAAATCAGTCGCTACTAAATGTAGGACTATCGTATAACTGTATTCTTAAGAACACTTGCACTTCAAGATTGCCGCAGGTCTCTAATGTACGGAACAACACTCTTATATTTACTTGAGAAGGGTGGATCCTCCTACGCAATCCGAACGTAAACACTACTATGTACGGAATGTAGCAATATTAAGAATGATAGAAGACAACAATAGGAAGGAGATGATAGAAGACTATAATAGGAAGGAGACAAAGCTCTGCATTCACAGTAGGTAATCATTGACTTGGATTCGGGTAAGGGATCCACGGAGAATTCACAACTGCGCTGTTCGTTAAGCGACTGTCAGTTTTCGGTAACTCAACCAAGCCTTTTTGATATTGGAATCCACAAGCGTTGTGCATCTTAAAATGACGAGGATTTCAAATGCGCTTGCAGCGATATCATTGATATTTCTTGCTCACGCGGGTTTTTCTGCGTACGAATTTTCTCACTACTTGAAGCACCTGACAATCAAATCAGATGCCACCCTGCCCATTGACGTGCGTTTTTCCTTGTCGGTTTTATCGTTAGATATGCATTAGTACTTACCATGATTAGATCATTATCGAGGCAATTGTCGCGACAATTTTGTTTGCCCTCAGCCAGGTTCTCGGTGCTCCGAAGCTAGAGCCAGTTAACTTCGCGAAGTGGGCGAAGACTCTCGAGCGTGAGAGAAGAAGGTATCAACTATAATCCATACGTTCTATGTGCCTGACCTGAATAACTGACAAGCATGATAGCCCGTTTGCATTTTTGGAAAGCCGGCCAAATTACACGAGCATGACGGAGCTTCGCAGGAAATACAACGAGGGTCTCGACGCAGCCAAGTCGTAAGCTGGCAGTAGCTTAACGCGTATGCCTGCGTTGGACTGTGTTTGATATATAGGTGTTTGATAAATATAGGAATTACTATACTGTACGATAATGAAGCGATTTGCATGTTGTTTTTTTTTGGTTCAATGGTGGTGATGGTGGAAGAAATATTCTACGCTCAATCATTTTTTCTCGTGGTAGATGTCATTTGCTATCGATATAAGACTATACACATTCTTCACATAGTGTATTCGTATAGTATTAGGTATCTTTGCTTG
>JAKTPS010000132.1:0-37729 GCA_030556275.1 Lipomyces sp. NRRL Y-27488 | reverse complement strand
CTCTTTTCAAGCTAACACTCGCTCGGTATGGCTATACCATCGTCGGCAAGGGGACGTACGCAACAGGTGTGCAAGATGTGAGACAGGAAAGTAAGATTTATGGGCATCTTGAGCGGCTTCAGGGTGTCACTGTACCGGTTTATCTTGGCAGTATCGATCTCGATCGACCGGTTTACCTACTGGTGACTGACATCGTCCACATGCTGCTGATGTCCTATGGAGGTGAATACGCCTACCAGGCAGATCTGCCGAACCTATCAGATGAGATTGAAAAGTCGGAGCAGGCGTTGATCAAGTGTGGCATCTGGCATGATGATCTGCGGCGTCCGAACATTCTTTGGAATTCGGAGCGCCAACGTGTAATGATCATTGATTTTGACCATGCTACAGTGTTTCAGCCTCGTCGGCAGAAGCGAGTTCAACATTTGGCTGGCCAGGCGAGCAAGCGATTACGCAGAGGATCCAGGAATAAGTCACAAGGATGACGCCAGTGCGAATACAATGTGAAGAAATGTGAGGCAATTGGTGAAAGGTTGAAAGTGTTGAACGCACGCCACAAGAGGACTTGGGATGAGAATTTATGACAACTTTATTGCAATATTATTATATGTAACAAACTGCTATTATATGTAACAAATTGCAGTCCATAATAGTGGAGTCTTCATTTCCAAGTGTGACGCTCCATCTGCATCAGTCAAGTGACAAGAAACAATAGAATGTGATATTGTAGTAGCCTAGTGCCATTTATCTGCGAGAATATATGAAGAGCGCGTTAGTACCACAAAATAGGACATACAAGTGTGTAGTTGACAATCGCGTTAGCCATAGAAGCAATGGTCAAAAAGCCATTCGTAAAAAAATTTGAAAAAAATTTGCTCCTAATTAAACACAACAGGAGCAGGAAAATAGAACTAACCGATTAGTGAGTCATTAATACATCGTACATACCATATGACAGTCAATCAAGTTGGCCTTCGCACCATGCAACCTGACTGAACGCCTTCTTGTTTCTGGGACTCCCCCTTTATTCTATGCTACAAAATTTTCCTCTTATCTTGCTCCCGGTCCTTCCGTCCCCCCTCCTGTTACTCTTGTGCCTTAGGAGGGTGGGTATGGACCGCTAATTAGCCAACTATCCTCGTCCTTAATTTGGTGCGCCGGTTACCCTGCCGTGTATCAAACATTTTGTTACGGCATCCGTCTTGCGATTAGTTGGCCATGGGCCGCTCCAGAAGTTCAAAGCGAAGGAAGTCGACTAAGACAACGACAGCCGCCAGGGCGACCAGCATCGCGTCCGGCTCGGTCATCTTGACGTTGGCACCATCCGGCCATGATGCAGATTTGGCTACAACACGCGCACGATATAGGCACCCCAATGCGTCAAGACTTGTGCTGCTACAGCAGCAAAAGGAAGGATCATTACGAAGTCGATCAGACTCTGTGGGATCTTCCGAGCCTCCAACGGAATCTAGAGATGATCCGTCTAAACCTGCGATTGATCCACCGAAGTCGAAACTGGAGCAACAGGAGAAACAACGACCGGGGAGGGGTCGACATCATCGCAAGTCAAAGTCGAAATCGAAATCAATCCAAACGAACCGACCGACAAAGACTCTTGGCGATTCTTCAAATGGAATTTCCAGAGAAATGCGACGAGACCGTGATATTGCACGTAATGCCTCAAACTACGGATACGCGGGATTGAAGCGCCTGTTCGATGGGAGCGACAAAGTTGACGACGCGGGCAGCGACGACGACGCGAATGCGGCTAATCGCAGTCACGACGACGACGGCAACGACGACGACAGTGATGAATATTTTAGCGAGGGTATGCAGACAGGCATCTCCTTAATCAATGGAGCGTACACAAGAGCGTCTCGTATGCCTGCAGTAACGGAATATTCATTTTTTCACGACAGGCATGCGCCAGATGTGTCTGCGAGATCAGGAAGTCGTTTTAACGGCGTTTATATTGATGTCAGTAGGTTGTTGCTGCCGGATGATCTGCATGCGCCTGATAATTTTTCAAAGGTAGAGACGGACATTGACGACGCTAGCCTGTTATCGTCAAAGGAGCCACGGGGACAGACGATAAATATAAGTCATTTGCTAGAACCAAGTGAGATTGATTGCGATGATTGTATTTCGTCATTTGAGATTGTCCAGAGCCAAGGTGGATTATCGACTGGCAAGGTCACGGACGCGACTGAAGTCACGATTGACATAGGCCATTTGCTTGCAGCGGGTGACCTCGATCTAGGTCACAAATCATACCAGAAGGATGACTACCCGCCGTCAAGTCATAGCTTTTGCGCGACAGATAAGCTGCCTGGTTCTGTCATTGATGTCTCGCATTTAGTGGATGCGCTTGGCTCTCAGAGGAGTTCGCCTTCGAAGAGCGTTCACAATCTTTCCGTGGCCAATGACAGACTTCCTATGCGCGCGAATAATTCTATTGATGTATCGCAGTTGGTGCAATCGGTTGAAGAAATAGATTCTGAGGACAACAGTGAAATACATGCTGTGCAAGCCAGCATTGAGAAAGATTCAATTCGCACCGCAAAGGAAGTCAGGGCATTTAAGCATGCCGACGGAGTCAAAATTCTTGACATTTCTCATTTGGTTGGCTTTGACAAAGACGCCGATAATGCTGATGACGAGCCTATACACCTTCAGGAATATCACTGGCAAGAGCAGCAAATACCAGTTCCATCCCCAATACGACAGGTCGATGAACAAGACCGAGTTCCTACGTTCACCACGGAGAAAAGTGGAAATTTACTCTGCATTACGAAAATAATGGATGAAAGTTACGCTCCTGAGAGTAATTCTCTTGATATATCGCACCTACTGCATTGCGAGGATGAAGTGGATTTTGAGGACCGAAGTGAAATACATTCCGCGCAAGTCAGCCTTGAGAGAAGATCAAGCCACACTGCGCAGAAACTCACGTCGTTGAAGCGAACTGACAAGGAGGTCAACAGTCTTGACGTGTCTCATTTGCTTCACTTTGCAAACGATGCTGATAGTGATATCGAGAGTGAACCCATACATCTAGTGGAATATCAATGGCAGGAGAAACATGACATACTACTTCCGTCTCATATACGGCATGCCAATGATTCAGATCAAATTCCTTCGGCCAACATGGAGAAAACCGAGAATTCACTTGACAGTCCGATATTGTTAGATGAAAGTTATGCTCACGACGAAAACATTAATGTTATAACAGTGCATCCGATTCTTTGCGAAGACAAGGATGACGAGGACCGAGTGACAGAACATTCTTCTACGAGAGGACAGGGACAAAAAAATCAACGAGCAAAAAGTGTGGTTGTCGATTTGGGCAATAATGTGAAGTCAGTGTCTGTCTATATTGAACCGTGTGACAGGGATTCGTTTGGAGTTGATATTGATATACCATCGCGAGTGCAAGAATCCATACAGATCAAAGACTACGAGGATATGTTATTTTCGTTATCGGTGGGCGACGTCCAAAAGCTTCCCGAGTTCGATGGAACAGCGGTGCCAGCGCTTTACAAACCAATGCCGAGTAATTCAGTCAAGGCTGAAGAAAAGGCTAAAGAACTCACAATTTTGGAAAATGTGGACGACATCACGAACTTCTACAGGAACGGCCTCCCGTTTTACTTTCGGCGGTTCTACAGACTGTCGCCGACATATAACATATGGGTTCCGATGTCCATTGCAGATATTTTTGCGTTAGAGGATGTTGAGATACCTCCGTATAAAGATTGCTTTTGGAAGAATCATCCTGTGCGGAACGTTTCTGTATTCGGCCTATGTACGGACATCCACGAGTATGATTTCGTCATTGTGGTCGATGGTGGGTGCACAAGATTTGATATGTGTGTTTTGAAAAACTGCAGCGGCTAACAAAGTAATACGATTATAGTCGATGACAGCACGGGTGCTGCCATATCGGCCGTCATCAGCGATGCCGACCAAATACGCAAAGTGAGACATCGATCGCCGCCATTCTTTCTTGCCGTGCATGCCAAGCTTGATCGATATCGTGGAGCGCGTCAGCTGCGAGCGGTCATAGTTGACGTCACCTTTGACACGAACAAAGAGCAACTGTTTTGGCATGATATTCTTGACATGCGAGAAGCACTTGATATCCCTTGGAAGTTGACAGACGATGAGGTACGGGACTATGAGCAACAAAGGGCAGCAATTATTGACAGCTCGGATGACGAGGACGATGAAATGGAGGCGTGCGTTTGAATGGTACTCGAGACGCGGTGTCATAGACGAAATGAAAATGTGACATCTACATATAATCACAGAACAACTCTATATACAGTAAAGGCATTTGTTAAAAGAACATGATGAAAACCAATCCCAAGAAATAACAATAGAGGTACGTTCGAATAAGTTACACAGTCCGCGCGACGAATGGTGCGGCATATGACCGATAATAAATTCAAGATAGTAATACACATGAAATGCAGATCAGCTAGACCCCTTTCCAAGAAAACCAAAGAGAAAAGAACACAACGTTTACAGGTCACTGAAGCTTGTCATTAGACGATGCGGCGGCGTGTGGCGGTCTTGGACCGTCGTCGTGGACAGATTGCAAAGGCGCAGGCTTGAACTCATTATCTATATTCGAGGAGGGACGTCTATCCGGTTTTGAGTAGAGATACGTCGCAAACATGACGAGAGACGATCCGAGGACAAAGTTTGAGGTGACGGCGAAGTCAAAGAAGTACACACTGGCGACGAAGCTGATGAGAATCGATATACTTGTTGCGAAATTTTTGGCAATGTTGTCAGCAAAATTGACACAGAGCGCAACAACGATACCACCGCCCGCTTGAAAGGCAATGGCGGTCCAGACGACGAAATTGTAGCCAAAGAAAAAGCCTTTCTCGGAGATTGCAGAGCCGTCCTTCCAGAGCACGCCGATGAAGAATGCGGGGAAGAGGGAGAAAAAACTGAGCTGCACATTGCGGATCCAAAGAGACGCCGTTGAGCCCTTGAGAACTTTTTCAAAGTAAACGCCTGCGAGTCCTGAAAGCACACAGGCGATTGAGACGGCCAAAAGACCGAGGCTGCGATTCATGTCGCTCTCGCCCTCGGGAGCGTTAGATGTTGTAGTCGACGAGTCTTCTTCTTCGGTGTCGACGCGCATAGCAATGTTGAAGGTAGACGCGGCAAGGGAAAGAACATCGTGGGGAAGCTGCACGAGCGCAATGCCGAGGGTCAACATAAGCAGGGATATCCACTTGAGAAGTGAGAGAGAACGGTGGAGCATTGTGACAGAAAAGATGGCGGTGGTAATAATTTTAAGTTGGTACGTGACCTGAAACGTGGCAGCGTCAAGGTTGGACACGGCGACATACTGTAGACTGTTTTGTATCTGCAATGGTGGCGGTGAGGGGTTAGTGAGAGGACGAGGGCGCCGGGAAAGCAAATTGAGAGAGACTCGCTGCACGTACGGTGTATAGACAGGCGGGAATTGCGAGTTTCCAACAATCGGCACTGAAGACCTCGGTCCAGGCAACTCGGAAGCCCCGGCTGTAGCCCGCGACGACAGTGCAGATTGCCAACTTGACAATCTCGTTGAGCAAAACTGCGGTGGACGCGAAATACCGCGACGAGCTGTCATAGCCAGGCATGACGCGCGAGTAATGCATTATCTGAGATCGTGTCAGTCCAATCTGCGACTACCAGAAGGCAACGTAGAGCAATGCCATGCACAGCATGGTATAACTGACCAGAATGAGTGCGGAGTTTTGGAATGTGAGCTGAAGCGACAATGGTTAGCCAACGGGTGATAAGATAAGGATCGCCGTGGCAATTGTTCGACTTACTGTTACGAGTGAGATGTACTTTAATGGAACGCCGAACAGACGCGGGACATCCTGCTGGGGCGCCATTGTGGAAAAGCAAACCGGGCGGGATGGCACAGAGAAACAAAAACAGCAGAGCCCGGGAACTTATGGGGAGAGCGCGGCTGGACGTGACAAATGTGACAATGAGCGATATGTAAACTTTCTTCAAACTCTCGCGCACTCCCAATTGGGCAATGCAGAATATTATATTTAGAATCACTTGAATCAAATTCCTTTGAATGAATGCGGTTCCAATGCGGTGTATTCTCGAGACCCAAAAAACAACAAAAAACAACAAAAAATATCAGCACAAAAAACTGAACGCCGAAACCAAAGCAGAAAATTTACAAGGACAATATAGTATGATACGACATTTTTTACGCCTTTTTCCATGCCAGCTACACTTCACGTCCGTCCGTTTTGAATTAGACCAAGTTGCAATCAGTCGTCCAGCTTGACTACAAGCGCGCCGACGGATTTGATGCTGTATAGACTATTGACATACGTGCTGCTTGCCTTGCCTAGCGCGGACAGGAGTGAAGCTTCTTCGTCCTTCAGGTCGTGCAGAGGGACTACTTCCTGAGACCCCATCGTGCTGTCAATATCGTTCAGATCGATAGAGCTAAGTAATAACCTATACTGGGATGAGCCGGGGAAAATTACTCGTCGCCAGGGAAACTCGGGCGAGACGTACTTGTAGTTGACAACAGACCGGCCGGTTATCCGCCTTTCCGGCGTTCCGACGGCAAAGATGTCAATGAGGTTTCTGCTTGCCAAGTCAGCTTAGATGTAGTAAATACAGAAGTGGAGGCAGGCGGACTCTTCTGTGAGGGCCACGATTCTTGCGCGCGCGGCGGTCCGTCGACTGTCGTTCTCGATGTCCATGGACGATCCGCGCGGAATGCCCATCCCCCTGGTGCGGTCAGTTCCTGTCTACCACATTCCACACGGCACGGAAATCCACAACAAGTAGTCGAACATACGTGGGCCCATATTCGTCAAGAAGGCCGACTCGTTCCTGGGGCTGATGCTGCGCGTTAACAACGGAGCGTCGGACGCGGCAGGGAAACGCGGTCCACACAAACTTACAAAGAGCTCATCGCCGCTGGTCTGGCGTGTGCATGAGAAACAGACGCCCATTGGCTATAGTCGGAGGAGGGCCGCAGTGAGGAGATCTGCGTGGAGATGGCGGGGTTGGCGTGTGGACTGGACGACTTTTGCGTGATTGCAGCACACGAGTGAAGAAGGAAGGAACCGGCCGAATCCGGGCGAACCGGTTGGCGGGCGGACGCCCGGTTCCGACGCCGCAGTTCCCGAACCGGCCATGCTCGTCCAGAACCGAGAGCGTCATCTCGAACTTCACCGCTCCTGTTCGTCCGCGAAAGTGCAAGCGATCTCTCTTACCGCGTCTCGCATGCGCCGTTCTCACCGCATATGTCGCTTGCGCCGGTGATCCTGCCATTCACGCACTGGCCCGTGAGCTACGCCGACGCTTTTGCGCCTGCGCCAGGCGAGCTACCGGATACGCATCATCGTCGCGGTGATGCGTCCGCAGAGCTGTTGCACTCGCTCGCGCATCTCACGTCCGACACGGTGCTCACCTGCGCGACCGTGTTTTCCCGCGGCGTGGTACTGGGACTTGCCAGCGGCGCCATAGAGATTCTGCAATGGGACGAACCCGGCACGCTCACGCCCCTGTCGACCACGGCCGGCCACCGACAATCGCCTGTGGTTGCGCTTCGTCGCATCGCCGCGAAGGACACGGAGGGTCGATCGGAACTGCTTGTCAGCGCTGCCGAGAACGGGTACGCGGCTGTGATTGTTCTGCAGCCCTGCTGGTTTTTGGTTACTTATGCTAATCGTCATGAATAGTGAAATACTCAAGCACTCGCTTCCTTCGGGCCGCGTGCTCTCGTCCACCGCGGTACCCTTCCGCCCATGCGGCATAGTGCCCGTTGACGGCTATCTGCTTGTTTATGGTTGCTCCACCGAGATCCGCATACTCCACCAGGCAACTCTCGAGACGCATATTACAATGGACGGCCTGCTCTCCTCGTGGCCCATCCCGCTGCCGCTCTTCGCCGAGCGCATCGTCACTCTCAACGCCGCCGGCGATGGCGAGTATTGGAAGATATGGCCCGACGAAGCTCGTGTTGAGCGGATCACCGCCCTCGGCGCGCCCGTCTCGCTTTTTCAGACTGCCTCGGCTTCCGCGCCCCAGCCGACAGAAAAGTCCCGGAAGCTCCCGCTTGCTCGCCGAATAAGCAAGCTGGTCCTTCGCGATTCCCCCAATGTAAAACTTGGCGACCCCGAATATGGCGCCGTCCTTTCCGTCCACACTGTTGGCGAGATCATGTGGCTTATTCTGCAGACCGGCGGCTGGTGCCTTTACAAGTGGGAAGAAGACAAGTTCACGCTTGTCCACGAGCGTCAACAGTCGGGCATCGCCGGAGCTGCATGCAGTGACGCCGTCGACGATCACCATCGCAACTGGTTTGGTGTGTGGACGCACTCCGGTCAAATCGTCTTTGTCGTCATCGATAAAGTACTTGGCAAAACTACATGCGCCATCAACGAGCTTCCGGCAAGTAAAAAGCCGAACAATGTCAACACACTCACCATGGCTTTTTCATATACCACAAAACACAAATCGCGCAGAGACATGCTTTTAACTCCCTGGACTGTTGAACCAAAGGATATCGTTGTTGAGTTTTTCTTTAGTGAGGGCGAGATCCGTTATCGAATCGGCGATCTCCGCACTTTTGAATGGCACAAGGAGTCCTTTCCCATACATCGACAGAATCATTTCTTTCAATTGAAACCACGGCCCACATCTTTTGCTCCTCCTTCGCCTACGTCGGAATCGAATCCAGAGTCCGTCGGAGATCTGTCCGACCATCCTCAACATCGACAACAACAGCAGCAGCAGCAGCAGCAGCAATTACGCGATCCGACAGAAGTCTCTTCTATTGTCGACCCAAGCTCTAAAGAATCTACGCCTATGGACGACAGTGCAAGTGACAAGGCCAATATCTCGCCCCTAAAGCAGCTACAAGATCTGTCTGCAGCGCAGCCACTCCGTCCATCCTCCGTTTCCTCTCTTTCCTCTGCTCTATCTGCCCATGGGAAGCGAAGTCCAACGTCAGGCCCGTGCACCACCGGCACTGTGTTTATGGGTAAGCTTGCATTTGGATGCGGAGTCTATATCAACTTTTACAGCCTTTCACGGTATCTGCTTGCCTTCGAGACGCCTGAACGTACTCTGGAGATCCCTGAGCCTGGTTCAAAAATTTCGTTGCTATCCGCGATAACTACTTCGACTGGGCTTGAACTCTTACTTGTTGGAACAAGCAGTGGCGCTGTGTACTTCATCGACTCGCGGACGTGGAATATATCCCGCCGCGTCGCACTTTCGGGCTCCCCTGTCCTATACTCCTTGGTGTTAAGTGGTCGTTCCAACGCTCACATCCGCGACCTGATCATCGTTGCATCCAGAGACGGCACAGTCTGCGTGGTAAATCCACAGGAAGCGAAGAATGTGTTCACTATTCCGGGGCATTTTTCACAGATACGGTTACTTGCGACGCCTAAAGAGTCAAACGTGCTAATTATTTTGTATGAGGATTTTTGTGGGCGTCTATGTAATTTGGTTGATGGTAAGATCGAGAATCAGAATGAGATAGATATTGAGAACGAGGAAGAGTGGGAGATATCGTAAGCAAATAGTACGTCGAAAAATTTTGAGACAGAGAATGCTAACTATCGGTATAGGTTTGTCAAAGTCCGGCCTACGATTCCAGAGGATAGATTCATATACACCGACGCAAGATACACCATCAATGGGTCGTCAACGGTGTTTGTGAATGTATATCTGTTACTGCAAGAGATTAGCAGATCGATCCAGGATGCCGATCCAAAGCGTTCTGACCTTGTCGGCCGAATACCGAAAGACGAGCCGTCGTTGAGTGCTGCAAAGGCCATAATGTCGTCGTTGTACTCCTGGCGAATTTTTGATAGTCTTGACGACGATGACGGTGTGGATCTGACGTCTGACGTGGTGGATAACGACAAGTTGATCGATTTACTATTTTTGAAAAAGTTTTCGTCGATGTTGGGCAATGAGGGAGCTGTCAATCCATCGTCGCTATCTGTGCCGGCGACACTGGGCTCGCGGGGAATAGCAAATACGCTGACAGTGTTTCATGCACACCAGGATATCCTACAGATCAGTGGCGAGATCACGGCTATTGTATTTCTGACTTGCATCGCATTAGCACGCGTGCTACTAGCCGCGCAGTTAGCTTCACCGGGCGATGATTCAGGGGAAAGGTCGGCGCAGGTTGTCGACGCATACCTGCAACGCTTTATTGCGGTGTTGTTCACGGTGTCGGAGAAGTCAAAAGGCGCGTCGTATAAGCGACCATGGCTGCGTGGATTTGCAAGGTTTTGGAGTTTAGATAATCTCGAGATCAGACTGTCCGCGCGAGCCTGCCTCTATGCAAGGATACGCCAATTTGAGGCTCGGCCGAAAGAACTTTCTATGACGATCTCGCGCTGGCGAGTTCTGCTTCCTGGCGTGGCTCCTCCAGAACACAACAGTGGGCGGCTTCACGCACTGCGGCTGCGGAGAATGAGCAGCGGCCCCCCGCCAGCCGCAGACCATAGACAGAGCCTTGAGAGACTGGAGAGGGTAGCGAGTGGAGATGCGGACGAGTTTGCTGGAATAGACGAGGTTCTTGATGAGACTGCTTCTACCGCATCGTCGTACGCTGACGCTAGGCTGAATGGCGCTATTGGCGGCCTGCAGGGGGACGACTGCATTGGAAAGATCAGCGAGTCTAGTGTGCATGCCGTGATTATTCTGGGAAACATTGCGATTGAATACGCGAGTCGCATGTCTCATGCTGCGCATAAGGAGATTGCTAACGCCATAGAGAACTTGTGGAAGAAGCAAGACTGTGATGCGAATGCAGAAGACAGCAGAGAGACAGTGGACATACAGAATGTTGCAATCGAACTCTGCGGCAAGGGTTGGCACATATGGGGAGATGACAGGTTCCTCTCTACGGATTCTACCGTTACGAGGCTCATCGATTTCTTTGCCGCAGAACCGATACCACTAGCTGTCCTAAACAGAAAATTACCAGCTTCTATTGTCAATGCAGGCACCGTCAACTCGACAGGCGACGCGGCCGCAACGGCTGGAGCGGAGAATGGCAAAGTGAACGTTAGTGATGCAGACATGTACCGTCACGAGTTGCTGCTCGCGACAACCTTGGCGATTGCAGCGCAGTCTATCAATCGACTAATTGAGACGTGTGCCGAAACGATCGCGAAGTCGGCCAACGCGCAAGCACGGATTGGCGCTGTTAGATTGATATTTTATATAGCACAGCAGAAGCCAGATCTTCTTGTCGATCGGTTATTTCCTATAGTCGATGCTACTATCGCGTCGCTTGACCCTGCGGCCACAGCAATACGGAACAAAGTCGTGAGCAGCATAACCGCTCTGTTCAATATTCTTGTGACGACATTCCCGGTGATTGCGTCTCATCGTGCGCAGCAGCGGTTGGCATTGGCACTGCAACCTGATCTTGTGCTCGTGTACGATCTGCGGACTGGCACGCAGATGGCAAGCCTTGAAGGCGCAAGGAACGAATGTCTCGAGATCCAATTCTCGCCCGAAGGACGACATGTTCTGGGTGTCGATCGCAAAACAGGAGAGGTTTTCATATGGAAATTGGGACATTCATTTTTGAGTATTATTCAAAGCATAGGAGGCGGTGCTATCGGAGGGAGTGCACACGGTGGATTATATCACCATCATGCTTCCCAGGGACAGCACCATTACGCGGCACATTATAATGGCGCAGCGGCAGATGCGGCCGGAAGGGACTTGGTATTCCCGCGGTTCGTGGGGAAGCTGAAAAGTATGTTTAGGTTCTCGAATTTGAAAAGCGACAATGCTGGCATAAGTTTTGTCTGGAAGCAGGAAAAGATTGTGGAGGTGACGGTGAATGGCAAGTCACAGGTTTTTGATTTTGTCAATACTTGAGGTGGAGTATTTGGGCGAGTCTGCTTTTATTTTTTTGTCAATACTTCTTCGCTGTATGTGTACTATTAGTTTCATATTGTCACATAAAATCCAAAAAAAACAACAAAAATATTCCAAGTATGATTAAATTACAAAACAGATTACCACGTGAATCACTTGGTAGTGTACTGCGTAGCCATAGTGTTAATTTCTTTGTCGGATACGATCTGGACGCCTTTATCGCCCTTTTGAAGAAGGACGACTGCCGTCTTTGCGATATCCTCCGCCGTATTTGCATAGTCGGCAACGTATCCTCCAATGCCCGGAATAGCTCTAAGTCCCTTGAACACTGACACTGCCATGTGCTCTGCCGTGCGCTTCTCCTTGCGATCGCCGATAATCAGACCGGGCCGGAGGATGATGGTAGACTCGAACCCAAGAGCCGTGACATCACGTTCAAGTTCTGCCTTCATTCGGGAGTATGCAAAGCGAGAAGTAAGCGATGCGCCAGCAGCAGACACGATCACGTACGTAGACGCGCCGGCGGCCTTCGCAGCCTTTGCGAGCTCGAGATTGAGGGTGTAGTCGATCTCGTACTGCTTCGCGAATGAGCCCGCGTTGGCCTTCGTGGTTGCGAGAGACGAGAAAAATACACGCGTAGTCGACGGAACAGCTGCAACAAGATCCGGAGCGACGGTGCTTGTAAAGGGAATCACGGACGCCGCGGTCGGGTTGTCGATGGCACGTCGCGAAATAGAGACGATGGACGTAATGTCCGGGAACAGAGAAGCGCGCGATAAGGCCACGAAATGGCTCCCGACAAGCCCTGTCGTGCCGACAATTGCTAATGTGGACATTTCCTCTACTGTTATCCAAAAAATCAGAAAGTAACTGGTCTTACAGTCCTAATACTATCCAAAAGCTCGAGTGTGAGAGGATGATGGAAGATCACTTCTAGTCGTATATATACCATACATTGGAAGTGCTCACGTGCTAGATATCTGACAGGTGCGGCTGGGCCCTAACCCGATGTTCTGTCGCCCGTATATTGTCATCCCAACGGAGCTTCGCTGCCCACATCCCCGTTATTTCGACACAGGTATATATTTATTCTGACTCTTGCGCTTCTGCCGAAGTTTTACCGTCAGGGAGGCATTGAAATAGACAAATTCCACGACGGATTTACTAGTTCTTCTCTGCGTTTCGCTCTCGCTTCTCGTCCTTTCAGCTGCCACATCTTCCCTCGCCGACTCCGTGTTCAATCTAATTCGCATTCTGACAAGTTCCGACTTTCTTGACAATCTCGAGCTTGCATATTTCTGCATCTACGTCTGGAAACGCTACACGCGCTGGGCTGTGCCGGTTGTAACGCGCTCTGCTATTCGGTTTTGCGAGGACATCGTCTATCCTGGCATTGAACTGTCGCTTGACCGCGAGTTTGACATCTACCCGCGTCCGGCCGACGAGAACCCCTTGCGCGAAGGTCACCAGCCGGGTACCGCGCGTCTCTTAGCTCAGAGAATCAAGATCGGTGTTCATATGCCGCTGCCGCTTTTGCCGGCGTGGGTTGCGTCGCAAATCGGGCTGGGTGTCGCAAATGCGGTGGTGGTAGGGTACAGGTCCTACGAGCGTGTGCATTTTATATTGAAGGCCAAGGTCAAGTATCTAGGCAATGTCTTGAACTTTGGTGGCAAGGAAGATACCAATGGGCCAGAAAGACAAGAAAGACAAGAGCAAGAATTGTCGACGCGGAACGCAAGCATAAGTGAGAGTCCCTCGACTTCAGATCCGTTGCCGTCAGCAGAGGTGAACTCATCGCCGAGCGCCCCAGTCAACCGCGAGAACAATTCTGTTTCTTTTCGTGCACTAGACTCGGCCACTCCGACTCTTTTGCCGTCCGAGTCGCTACCATTCACGCGCAGGGAAGCCGAGAAGCAAGTCAAGATGTTGCTCAATGAGGCCGCGGGCGTTGCACTTTTCTTTCTCAAGCCTGAACCGCATACAGATCGGCGAATTATTCACATCTACAATAATCAGGGCCAGAAGGTATACGTTTTGCTTCGCCCTTCGGCACGGTCGGACACGTGGACGCTTTCCTATTCTGACGGGCGTGGTGATCTTGCGACGATATACGCGGGCACGCAGGACGGCGTTGGCGTCGGCACTGGCGTTATCTCCGTGCGCGCGAGGCCGGGAAAATACGTTTTGTTCAACAACCCCAGCGACGGCGGCCTCACGTACCGCAAAGTTTCAAAGAACTGGACTCCACAGGATGGATCTGTGCGCACGTTTTACATGTCTGGAGCAGCGCCGTACTCCTGGAACAGGTTTGGACTATTGCAAAGGAAGGTTTTTACGGCCCAGGAATATCTGATGACAGATCCGGCGGTGGGGAGCCCCGCTGTCGTGCCAGTGCGTGCTGGCGTTGCGGTGCCGGGGGCGTGGGTTAACGCCTCCGTCATCGGGACGACGATTCCTCCTGCAATGTCGGGCGGCCTGATAACAATGGGTCATGGACTACTCCCTCCCGCTTATGCGTCCTCTCAATCGCAAAGAACTACCTTTGGCGGTGACGGCCGGTTTGGGAATAGACAAGCAGCTACGAGGGTTTCGGGAACGAGTATTGCGTCAACCACAGCCTCGACTGCAGGTTCTAGTCTTCCCGGCTCGGCTAGGAGATCTGCACACAATAGAAATGTACCGAGGATCAACATTCAGTCTCGCTCGGTGGCGGTATCCCAGCCTTTTCATTCTTCGACCACCGCCGCTGCCACCGCACCAGCCTCTGCAGCGCTTCAGTCGTCCGCCGCGTCCGCATCTGCTACTACCACGCTCATCGACGCACTCACAACCCGCGATACTCTCGCACACGCGGCAAAGATAGGGAAAGGCATGACGTGGCGTATCGCGATTGATACCGAGAAAGTGTCTCCTGAAGTAGTACTGGCGACCGCCTGGATTAGTATTCTGACTCAGTGGGGAGGCAAGATCACCGCATTTGGGGTGAAGATTCCGGAAGGCGTTGTTTAATACCAATCTGCTATTTCTGAGCCTTCCCGTTCTGCTGACACAGTTACGACTGACCACATTATTAAGTGAACGGCAGTAACACATTCGCTGTAACACATTCTAGTTTTTCTCTTTCGATATCCAAATTATTCTGCGACAGTCTGACTCTGCTTCGGCTGTTTATAGCGTGTTATACTATTATGGATTGGGAACCAAATAGGAACCTTCCCATTTTTTTTTTCCAATTGTGTGTAAAAATTCATTAAAATCCAAAATTATTATAGGAAATCCATCCACATAAGCACCCAAATAAACCCCGTCATTATCATTACGAATACATAGTCCTAGTTACTTTTTTCCTCATCTTTGCGTTTCATATGACTATCATAGGGCATAAAATACCATACGACAATCATGCCTAAAAACAAAGCGATCGCGACAGGATGCACCACATATGTCCCTTTGGTTTGCGCCAAGAGACCCGTAATAAATGGCCATAGAGCGCCTCCTGTGGATCCAAACGCACTGGTTATCGTCAGAGACACTGTCTGGATACGGCGAGGAAGGATGTCACTCACGCCGGCGAGGGCAGAGGGACACATTGGGCCGACAAAGACGCCCACGATAGCAACGGCAACGGCGGAACTGACAACACTGGGAAGGAACCACGTCATTAGTTGAAAAGCGATCGCAAAAAACACAAGCACGTAGATGGCACGGAAAGGCGTAGTCATGTATGGAATAATGGGGTTGACAAAGAACCTGCCGAAAGTGACACCGCCCCAAAAGCCAGATGCGATATATCCTACATCGGACGGGTCGCCATGACGGGTATCAATCATGAACGAAACAATCCATCCGCCAATGGAAACCTCTGCGCCTTGATAAAACAAAATGAAAACCGCCGCAAGCCATGTTATTTTGTTGCGTAACGCCTCCTTATAAATCGATGGCCCTTCTTCCGGCGTTGGTGATTGGGATGATGATAGTCCAGCCTCAGAGGATAGTCCAGCCTCGAAACTCTCAAGATTGTAGTCGCCCACTTGCGCAGTACTTGTGGCCATAGAAGGTGAGGGCGTTAATTTTTTGTTGTTTTTCCGTAAGAGATAATCCGTACCAAGATCCTTGTCGCATCCGCGAAAGACATACAACGACAATAAGCACCCGACCAGATTGATTGCCAGCAATATAAAGTAATAGTATGACCAACGAAATCCTCTCGAGACCATTGTAGTGGCAATCAAGGGGCCAGTGGTGGCACCAACACCGTAGCTCCCATGCATTATGCCGAACATTGCCTCCGTATGCTTCAGATATGAGACGAACACATTCGAATGTGCGTTCAGCATCGCGGCACCCAAACCTGAAATAAAGAACGAAAAGATGACTGCGCCGAACGGTGGACCCGGTGCGAGGATAGCGTACGTCAGAGTCAACAGCGCCGCGCCACCTGCGAACATTCCCACTCGACCTACACGCGTATAGAGGGAGTGACTCAGTATGGCAATCACGATAAAGCCGACGGAGTTTGCGAGCCAGATTGTCGAGACTCCAGCATAATTTAGACCATAAAAGGATTCGATATATGGCAGAAGAGCTCCGACTGCGCCGTCGTTGAGACCGAGTGCGAAGATGGCCCAGCAAGCTGCAAAAAGTCTCCATCTGTTGCGGGGAATTCTGAAGAAAGGCCAAAATGAAGAATTAGATCTCTAATTGCTAGTACGATGATGTAAGGATATTGATGAGGACATACTCTTGAAAAGAAAATTTCTTGCTGGCGCCCTGCTCGAGCCCCTCTATCCTACTATCCAATTCCGCAATAAATGCTTGCTCTGCTTCCGGAAGATCTCGCTTGAGAATGACATTTCCCGGCAGATCAGGAGGCGCGAGAGAACAGATGCAGTCCGTATTTCTAACGCTTTGCAAAGTCACAGCGGCCTCTGGCGGAATGACCTCTGTGCCGGCCATGGAAATGGTGGTATGTTGCGCAGCGGCAAGAATCAGGCAAAGCAAGCAGAATCAGGACTGAGGAACAGAACAGAAGCGGAAGCAGTCGAAGCAGGCTTTATTGTGCGGTCTGCTGTCGGCCATGGTGAAGGGATTGACGGCGCCGTCCAGGCGCGGTGCATGCCCTTGTATGTCCATTGCCGTTTTGGGAAGGCGGGAGGACGGGGGCATTGAGCCTGTTGCCCCGGAAAAAGCTGTCGAACAAACTGGCAGAACTCTATAATGTGGGGGATGCTGCGGCGTTAACCACATAAAGTAGTCAAACTACACGACGTCTTCCTTTAAAGCTTACCAATTGCCGAGAACCAAACTAAAGAACGCGCTGTGATAAGCAATTTGATTGCAGGAATTTATTTAAGGCGCCTGCCTGGCTGGTCAGTGCAGTCGGGGCTGTCTTTCTCTGCTCGGCCGGATAAGTCTGCGCGTTTGTATCGTACTCAGTCCAACGGCTCGTCAACACAAGTACACTCAGTTCAGGGAAAACTCCACTGTTGCTAATAATAAAAACCCCGATGAACGGGATGACGTATCGACAGATCACTCACGTCTGGCATGTGTCGCTCGCCTAGCGATCGGCTTGCCGGAAACAGTTGGGTCGCAGATCAGAACGGCGATACATACCTCGTCGGAATGGGATCTGCCTGAGATCTGGACTGCATGGCGCTGTTATTTATAGCACCTGCCAGCTCATGGCATGAGTAAGAGAAATTGACGCCAGCCTTTTCGTTTTTGGTTTTGCAGATCAGGAAACAGTCTTTTGACGTTTCGGAGAAATATAGTTCCGCTCAGTTAGCGAGAGTTTCGTGAGAAAAAGATTTCCCACACTTCACGGAGGATGGGCGTTCTCGGGTGCTCATTCGCAGAATCCGGTGTGTTTTACCGGCCTTAGCTATGGTATAACGGGCGGCAGTACTATGTATGACAAGATGGATTCACCGTGTGCCGCCACAACCGCGATAAAATGCCATTTCTGGCAGTTTAAGCGCTGAAGGTCGTCCAGAGGTGTCATATTCGCACGCACAGTACTGCAGAGTAAACAGTGCACATTAATAACTGCTCCGACCGGTTCAGCGCTTAGATTATTCAATGGGGTAAACTCAACGACTTCCTTTTGGAGCAATCGCGAGTGCCATGTTTATCATTCATCATTCAGACCGCTTAGCTTTCCGGATTAGTCCATGGCTGTTTTCTGCACCAATGCCACGGTATTTACGGGCGGGCTCTACAACTTGACCCCAAATTACTCTGTCCAAAGTCCCGTTGATCTATTCTTATGACATGATGCTTAGCCGTACAAAAGCCCCTCCACGTGTTCCCCAATAGCGAGACTCGACGTCAGGCCTGTTATTGTAGAGTGTTAGCAAAACTGCGCCTAAATAAAGAAAACACACTAATCGAAAATCGCACCTGGACTCTCTATGCTCAAAAGATTTATATATCCTGGGAACCCCTCTTCTTTCCTGATAACAAAATCTGTAAATCCATTATGCTCCTTAGGATGTATTTTTGGACGGATACCGGCGTAGTCCGGCGCCATGGCTGATTTGTCCACATTGGCAAGGTACCTGCTCACTTCGATGTGGAACTCATCTAACTGTGAGCCGTCCGGCGCCAAGTCATCCGGCGAAGTTATCCACTGCACATTAGGACCAAACCTGATTCGTCCACCAAGGTCGAGGGTGAGATGTGCCCCAAGTCCAGTATGGCCCGTCGCACATGGATATATCTATTCGCCGCCCCACGACGTCAGTTGCACACCCTTCTTGCGCGGAAATTCAAAAAAAAAAAATTTGCTGTATATTCAGTCACTTACGAGTCTCGTTGTTTTAGGGCTCGATGAAGAATATGAAAAATAGTTGCCCTTTGCGTAATACGGCGTTAGTTTTCTGTCGTCGGGTAACAGCATATTTGAGATTGTAGGCGCCGACAATCCCGCCGCGTTTACGATGCTATCAAACCTCAAAGTTGTATGCTCCTTTTGTTCGTCTTTGTTGCCCGTCTGAAACTCAACCGTGTACAGGCTGCTGTTCTTTTCGAAATCAATGCCAGACACAGTCGTGTTGAGTGCGAGATCACCTCCATGGCTTTCGAATTGGCCTAGTAGGTACTCCATTAATGAGTGCGCAGAAACAATACCGGTAGAAGGCGAATCCAAAATGGCATGACGGGCAATCACAGAAGGTTCGAGCTCCTTTCCTTTTGATAATGGAATAAAGCCGGTGGGAATCTGAAATCAAATTAGTAAGAACTATCTTGAGCTTGAGAGGCGACAAGGCGACAGTCAACACACATTTAACAGTTGCGCCTTTGCGTGGATCTTTTCAAGCGCTTCATTTTCCTCTTCAGTCTGTGCAACAATCCACTTTCCTACAAATCCATGAGTATTGTTTTGTCCAAGTGGCTTCACTGGTGACCTACCGCAATTCTTGTAAGGAATCCCTACCCTCTCGCACACGTCGTACATCAGCTTCTTCCCCTTGATGCACAATTGAGTTCTCAGTGCATCGGGCGGATAGTGTAGTCCTGCATGTATGACCTCCGAATTTCGAGCCGACGTCTCCGTGCCAATGGCGTCGTGTCTCTCGACGAGTAGAACTGGAAGGCCGCGTTTGGCTAGACGCGCTGCGATGGATAGGCCGACCACGCCGGCGCCAATGACGAGGTGAGAAAAATCAGCCATCCGAATTCGAAAATTCCTTGCTAGCTATGCGTGAGCATGTTATTAAGACAAAGTCCTGTGTCTTTGTATTGAGCTGGTGGCCTCTTTCAATAATAACTGATTCCGACGATGGAATTGGACGCGTCGTTTCTCCCATCGGAAGTCTGCCTACTCACTCTTACTTCTCGGGTATCCGAACTTTGGATATGCAGCCAAGCTACTACGTTCCCTTCATGGCTAAACACATGACAGAACCAGATTATTACTCATATGATACGTGTTCACTTTTAAGCGCTCTTTATCTTTTGGCCTGTTAGTGAGCTCCAGATATTTTGGCTTTGGCAGAATTAGAAATAGTGTAGGGAGCTGCCCACCACAAAGCCTATTCACTTCCGATATCGATTATCAGCGAAATCATCACACGAGAGCAGATGACCTAAGTAGGTCTAAAGAGAGAAATAAGTCTCTTAATTATATATACACGCAGAATCTTTTGTCTGAAGTGCTTTGGTCTTGCTGTGTTGTAAGGGCGTCCATCAATCACGGTTTCTAACTCTCCTCATCCTGATAAATCGGCAATGATAGGCATAAAGATATGATAGGAATATACATATGGTGTGCACGCTGCACAACACATACAACATTACAGTTTATAATGTACAGTGCAGTACACATTTGACTGAATATCCATTCTTTGGGACCAGGACAACAATACAAGATCAACTGACTTTTCAGAATGTCTTACACGATCACTAGGGCTACAAATCTTTAAATATACCCGTGCATCAGAATTCTTTTTGCCTCGAAAAACAGTGCATCTCCGAAATCGTATATGTCCGTTAACGCCGTGCATCTCGCGACGTGACAAAAGAGATGAACCAGTGGCGACACAATCACAGGAACAAAACTCGCCATAGCCTTTCCACCGGCAAGCAAGAGAGATGCTTTATAGCGTCGAAGATATGCTTAGCGTGTTAATGGTAACAGCAATAAGAATGGCAGTACAGAATAGTAGGAACTGGATGACGAGACCTAGAACAGAGTACAGCTTAATTAACTTCAGGAGCCAGGATTCTTTAAGAAAAGGTAATCAGCACGCGTAACTACACGGAAAGTGCGTAGAATCCTCGATATATGATGAAGGCGCTGCAAATATTGGAGAAATAGATTGTGTGTGTTCCTGAATGCGAGTGTGCCAATCTGTCCTCGAGTATTAACTCAAAGGAAGAGCAAGACACATATCATAGCAGACATGATCCAAAATAGTAGGAATCTATTTCAACTCTGACATCAGTATCTCCGAGCTCATGGAATATGCCCTTGAACATGGACGTGAGGAAAGGCGAAAGCTGGAGTTAGCGAGCCTCATCCAGGGGTGCATTAAGTTGCGATACTGGGCACGCAATCTGCTTGCATTTCTCGCTATGGGGGCTACACAAAGTCCAGAGCAGAGAATTATTACTGATCTTGGCTAAGACAAGCAAGCCTTGCAAATGAAAGATCTTATTTGGTTATTGCTATTGTTTTCACCGTTTACAAGAAGACAAGCAACTCAGCGACGTAAGCACAGTTGCAATGCTTAATTTGATTAGAACAACATGAAGAATTTTCAATACACTTTGTAGACGCTGTAGGGAAGAAAATAAGAACAAGATAATGGAAATTGCTTTGTAATTTGTCATGACATGGATCGGTGATTGACCGCGGAGCTTGACTTGAGGACTGGCTGTGATATGATATGATAGGTGACGTCCATGAACATGTCTCAAAACACGCAATCTACGCGGTTGCACAAGATTTCAAGCATGAATTAAAAGAAGGTTGTAAACCTTATCCCGCAGAGCCACTGGCTTTTTGATTCCATGCAGTTTACGGAATGTCGTTAGCGATGGGCAATAAGGTGCCACGCTGAGCAATCACGACGCACCTGCCAAACGAAATAATATTGCAGAGATCATGTTTCGCACGGTATGTATACTAGCGCACTGGCAGAGGGACACCACAAATGACAATTGTAAATCATGAACCTTAAGCTAAACGATCTCCGCTTACAGTACACAACTATCGCTCTCACACCTCTGAATCATTCCAAGAAGTGCAAGACAGATTCAAAGAGCTTGGCGCTAAGCACCGTAATTGTTGGACGCCATGACTCAAAAGTTCGCATTCAAGAATCGATGCATGACATGTCCATGTCCATGTCTTGCCTCGCTGCAGTACGGAGAGGACCACTAACGACATGGGGACGCTATCTTTGGGGGCAATTGCAAAACAGGCGAATGGCGCGAAAGGCGCCAAAAGTTAATAAAACTAAGCCATGTCAAATTCTGACAGACGCTACAGTGAACACTATGGCCACGTTTAGGTCAGTTTCTTTTTCACTCCAACCGTCAAAATCAAGACACAGACAAACTGACTGCTTGCCATGGCGCAATTCGCAGTAAAATGAGGGCATCACAATACGTTTGTCCGGAGAGTGCATGCAGAACCTAGGTTCCGCGATCAGGTCGGGCTAAAAAGCTGTGAGACCGATATAATTCCGAAAGACATATAAAAGATGCCGAAGATTCCAACCCTCGAGAATGTGCTTGCATTGTGAGAAACTATTACCAAGATGACTGCCGAAGAAGGGAAAGTAACGCAGGTGATCACTACGGTATCCAACACAGACGTGTCTGCGATCAACATACAAAGCGAAACCCAACAGAGCAAGCCTGTTGAACAAACCACTGGAGACGACGGTATTCAACAGAAACTAGTCATCGAAGACAACATTGCAGTTCCGCAGTCCAAGCAAAAGGTTACGCGAGTGCAGAAAGTACTCCGAATAATATGGGACACTTTTGGAAAGGAAAGGGAGGAGAGGCTGTACGTCCAGAAACTTGATCGGTATTTGTTCTTGTTTGGTCTTTTATCGGATTGGGTTAAATACCTAGATCAAACAAATGTCAGCAACGCGTATGTTTCTGGCATGAAAGAGGACGTGAGTATTTCCGTTTCAATTCTTGGTTCGTTCGATTCTCATTAATATGATCTGAAATAGATGAAAATGTTTGGCCAAGAGCGCAATCTTCTCACTACGTTTTTCAATATCGGATATCTCGTTGGCGCAGTACCAAGTCAAATCATCATGAACCGTGTGCGCCCATCAATTCTTATCCCGACGGCCGAAATCTTCTGGTCGGTGCTCGTTATGCTGCTGGCTGCATGCAGAACCAGTCAGCAGATGTACGCAGTGCGCTTTCTTATTGGGCTCTGCGAAGCAGTAAGTTGACAACTGTGCTCAAGAGTAAATGCTGTACAAGAGGTGTGTTGCTAACGCTGGTATAACAGCCTCTCTGGCCAGGAATGATGACCGTAATTGGATCCTGGTATACACCAGACGAACTTGGAAAGCGAGTAAGTCTGTTTGGAATTGCTTCCTCGGTTGCGTCGATGTTCTCTGGATATATTCAGGCGGGCGTGTACGGGTCCATGAATGGCAGATATGGTATTGCAGGCTGGCGATGGCTCTTCCTGATTGACGGAATCATCTCCATTCCCTGCGCGGTGATTGGGTATTACTGCATTAACGACTTCCCGGAGACCACGCGTGCTAGATGGCTGAGTCCAAAGGAGCGCGAATATGGCGTGAAGCGAATGGCCGCAATCGGACGCAAGGGACCTCAGAAACTCACCGTGGCAAGGTTTTTCAATTTATTCAAATCGTGGCGACCATGGGCGTTCCTGGGACCATACTGCATTGGGTCTTTCGGAGGTAGTACTGGATACTTCAATCTTTGGCTCAAGGCGACCGGCGAGTATAGTGTCGCGCAGATCAATATCATTCCTACAGCCGGATACGCGATTGGTGTTGTCGGTGGATACATTTGGCCCACTTTCGCTGATCTCACTGGCGTGCGGTGGCCTTGGTTTCTGGTGTCCAATTTTTGGTATATTCTTGGAAATACTCTTCTCGCGATCTGGAACCTTCCGCATAAGGTGATTATGTTTGCGAATCTGATCCAAAACTTGGGCGATTCCACACAGAATATATTCAATTCCATCGGGCAAGAAGCGTTCCAAGACGACACCGAAGCGCGGTCGATCTCCATTGCGCTGGGTAACACGATTTGCTATACCTTCTCAGCATGGCTTCCTCTTCTGCTTTTCCCGACCACAGAAGCACCACATTATGAACTAGGTTATTACTTCTCCGTCGGCTTCTATGTTCTGCAGGATCTGTCGTTGTTCCTGTTTCTGTATCTGTCGAGAAGAGAAGCACGCCTGATGAACAAGGTCAAGAATGAATTTGGATTATACGTGACTCGGGATGAACTGCTTGTGCGAGGAAATGGAAGTGCGGAATCTTCATCACTCCAGGACGAAGAGTCGGACCTAGATAGCTGGAGACTCGAAAAGATTGACACGATCACAAAAGTAGAAAAGGCGATCTAAGCAAATGTCAGTATGGAGGAGGTGCACTAGTTAGAATTCAGGTCAAGTTAATAAAGGACATTGTCTTGCCTTCTATCAATAATCGAGATCCGGTGCCTTTACCCGCAAGCTTTAAAGTCGATGTCGGCACTAGAACTGGAAAAATTCAACGAAGACCTGAAAATGCGTCGAAGGATGGAGGCCAGACGGAGAAAGATTAACTTTAGGTCATAACTATTTAGCTTCTAACTCCTAAGTGTCTTGTACCGCTCAGCCCTTCGCCTTGTTAATCAAACCATTTGCTGGGGTTCTAAGGGTTCGATTTGTATCGAGTTTACTTTGTCGCGGTAGTGTATTGGCTTTAAATTTGTAAGATATTGGTGCTACCTTGTTGGTAGAATCAAACTCGGATCATATGTAGGACAAATAGTCGACTGAGGGAAGACGTGATGTGATGACTGCGCGAAACTCTTTGTCTTCAGGGCGACGAAAACACTGCAGTCCAGAGCTTACTTCGTCATATGATACTTTTAGATCGCATATTATTGATGAGAAAAACCACCACTACTATTATTTCATATATGGCCTGTCCAATTAAATGCGTGCTGACGGAAGAGTAGCCTATCACATGTCGACTTGACCGGACGAGACGGCGTCGACAGGCAGGGATGTCTTCGGCATCACGGGAATGCGGCCAGCAGTCGGCTTAGTGGTCGACGGAGTCAGTGATGCGGTGACGATGACGATATATCGTACATACATATCTACATTTTCATGCGAGAGAAAACTGCGAATTTGCGAATTGGTGAAGAGAAGTGTCTTGGCTTTTCGCCACGAATCACAAGGTGTCAAGGGTGCAGCTGACCGCTGCCAGGCCGGGTCAGCCGTCAGCCGTCAGCAAGCAGCGGCCTTGTCTTGCGATCCGGGCATGTTTGCTCGTCGTATCATACATACATACACACATATTTGGTAAGCACAACGCGGCAACGACCAGAGCAGAACTGACGGTGGTATCATAGTGTGAGAATCGCAAGAGACTGCTCTCCGGTATATCTAACCACCATCTGCCCTAAGCCCTGACCGACCGGACCAGAGTCAAGTCGGCATAATTTAAACAGTTCCGTGACAGGTTGTTATTACTACTGTCTCGTTCATGGTGCGATTCATTACGTGACCCCTTTTTGGACGAAGGTCTCGGACGTTTTCGGCAATTTCCGGGGAACCCGATGCTGCGACTCTCGCCCGGCCAGGCCAGGCCAGGCCAGCTCGATGCCGCCTTGTTCCTGCTGCTTCGTGCCCGGCATATATATCATACACACATACACACACAGACACACACACGATACCCCACAATCCCACGAGCCACGACGCACGCCCGCACAGGAATGCCCGACAAGTCCTCGCTAGACAGGCGAGCGCCCAAGCAAATTAGCCGAGGCCAAGCCTTGGCTCGGTCGTACGACTGTCACCCCAGGCAGCAGACAGCAGACAGCAGACTGCAGACTGCAGCGACCAACCGCCCGGCGTTGCATCGTCGTCGTTCGTCGTCGTCGTCGTTGTCGTCATGCTTGGTTATATAATAACACGCCCCGGACCTGTCGGGTATATACCTGCCGTTCTGTCCTGTTCAGTCCTGTTCTGTCTTGTTCTGTGAAGCTCAATTCTGGTCTATTCTGTTCGATTCTGCGCTCGCAAGACAACAGCAACAAGCATCCACCATGCTCGCAGCAATCGTCTCGGTCGTTGCTTGTCTCGGCCTGGCTGCCGCAGACTTCAGGGAGAATCTGCCGAAATCGTACTATATCCCCGACTTGGTCAACCCCCACTATGACCCCACCCCGGCATTTTCCCAGGCTCCCGTGTCGCATGCCTTCGAGGTCCAGTCACTGACCGCGTGGGGCAACATGACAGACTACTCCCGCCCTTATCGAATCTACCGCGACGGCGGCGGTTCGTGCTCGATCGGCAATCGCAGCTTCTTCTTCTTCTCCCAGACGTCGTACTATATACCCCAGTGGGATCGGTGGAACTCATATTCAAATAGCGTGGGCTTTGTGCAATCGTTTGCCCATCCCGGATGGCTCACCGACGCAGGCAGTCTCGCTGCCCCGTTCACGCCGCCAGAGCTTGAATACAACGATGGCCCCGACTACGAAGGCCAGCGTTATGCGCTCTGGACCAACGCAAACTGCGTGCCGCTTTCACCGACCACCGCTGTCCACTTCTGGATCGTTCAGAAGTTCGACTCCGACGTGCCACTTCCGACCCTTCGCGGTAATTCTGCAGTCGTTTACACTATTGACGCGACGACGTCCCCGCCAATATTATACATGGATCGTTCGCCGACCGTTTATTTCGCGGCCTCGTCATATTCTTATGGCTCGTTTTCAAATCTTGTTGTCAACGGCTACGCATACCTCTACGCGGTCGACAAGCTCTACAGCGGCAACTACGACATTCATGTTGCGCAGGTGCACGTTTCCAACGTGGGGAATATCGCAAAGTACAAATACTGGAACGCCGGAACAAATTCGTTTGAAACCACTAATCCATTCCCAACCGCCCGGCGGCAGTCCGCGGCGGTCATTCAGGGCACGTCGTCTTTTTCCACCGGGTCCATGTATTTCTCAGAGTATCACAACGCCTACGTGTTGATCTTCTTCAACAACGAAAACGACAACAAGGTCAGGATAATGAGCTCAAGGACGCCGCTTGGGCCGTGGAACGTCACTTCCAAGGTCTTGTTCACCACCAACCCCAGCACCTATGGCCCGAACTATGGTTTGGGTGCCCATCCCCACTACTTTCAGGGTCCTGGCCAAATCGCCGGCCAGTCAGTCTTGTTGCACTACTCGTTTCCGAGTTCAGTAAAGCCGTACGTGAAGGTCGTCCAACTTACGTTCAAGTAGTTTATCGTTTTCATTGCTCACCCGCTACTCCGCCGAAGAAAAAGAAAAAGAATGCGTCATTTCATTGTCCAGCAAATAAAATTGATTTCATAATAAGCTCTTTGAATTGTCCCCGCTAAGCCGCAGATGAGATGATATTCAATTCTCAATGGACGGGCCCTATCCAGAGGCTAGAACTTTAGTTGCCCCACCGGTCAGTAATTAGCCCGGTCCCACACTGAACTTGAGCAAGTAAAGAACCATCACCATCCCAGATTTCTGCCTCAAAGATCCTGTCACTCTCTGTCACTCTGACGGGCTGCAGCTCATGAAGTAGAATTGGCAATGCCAAAATGTAGCTCAAGCCCGATTAAAGCAAAAGGTCAATCTCCCAACAGGAAACCCCTCCGAGTTTCTCAAAATACAACAACGTCAAGCATGGCATCAGTCGAAGAGAAACCCATAAGTTTCGTGCGTGCGACGCGAGTTCCTCGGATAGTTCAATTGAATGCTCAGCCAAAGGCCGTCGAGTTCGACCTCGCCAGGTCTGCCCTTATCGTGGTTGACATGCAGAATGACTTCTTGCATCCGGAAGGCTGGTTCCCCGCGAAGGGCATCAGTCCCGCGCCTCTGCTTGACTCAATTCCAGCCGTCGAGGAACTGACGAAGCTGATGCGCGAGAAGGAAGTACCGGTGATTTGGTTGAACTGGGGTGTGCGTCCGGACTGCGCCAATCTACCGGCCGGTGTTGTAGACCGCGGCACAGTGTACGGCCAAAAGCCACCGGGCTACGGCGAACCCTCCTCGGTTGAAGGACGTGGCCGCATTCTCGTGAAGGGTGACTGGGGGTCGCAAACAATCGACGATTTGACTGTCGCGAAGGATGACTTGACGATCTACAAGCACCGTCTGAGCGGCTTCTGGGACAGCGAGCTGGATTCCGTACTCCGAAAGCTCAATGTAACCACGCTTCTTTTCGCGGGCGTCAATATCGATCGATGCGTGTTTTCGACGCTGCAAGACGCGAGCTTTTTAGGGTACGACTGCATTATGGTGGAGGACGCGTGCGCGACATCCTCGCCTGATTTTGTTATCAAGGCAGTCAAGTATCTGTTGCACCTTTTGTACGGCGTGTCCACCACGGTCGAGGAAGTTGCGAAGGCGCAGTAGACTATAAACTAGTACGGTTATCATAGTAGTTCGTATTCGGCTGCGAACACTCGATGACGTGGTCCACACTTGGCAACTTTGCCTAGAAGGAATCTAAAAAAAAATGGTAATACAAGAACATAGAAAATTGTAAATACAGCGACTTGAAAAGCGGTTCCTGGTTCCTGAATCGAGAGTTCGTCCGGAACCATCGTCGTCAATGGCGACATACCTGAACGCAAGTAGCCACCCGTTGCTTTCCCCAGCTTCATTGCTCATGGAACTTACTTAGCAACTATAGAGCGACGAGAGCTGGCGACACGACGGCCGATATCCTTATCCGCAGCCATCTTACCAACCACAACATCAGCTACCCTTGCCGCCTGCACTTCCATCAGGGCACCCGCAGTATGCCCCGTACGTTCCTGTGCCTCCGCCAGGCGTGGCAGTGATCCCCGCAGAGAAAGCCTCGCGGCGCTTGAGTCGGGCGCCAGCTCAGCGCAAGAGGATCGCAGGTATTCCTGCAAGGACGTTTGCATGGCTTGCGGCCATTACCGTTGTGCTCTCACTGATCGCCATTGGCGTAGCCATCGGTGTTACGGTCTCGCGCAGGAATCACGACCACGATGACGATAACGTAACAGGCTCGCCAGTGGTAACAACAGGCATAGTGTACACGTCACAGAGCATGTCGGGGATTAGTCCTACGACCACCACGGAAACACCGAGCCTAACATCCACCCCTACGTCCATACCAGTCGTGACTTCAACTCTATCAACTGCCTCGCTCCTCTCGTCGACTATCTCCTCCTCCGCTTCTTCCAACATTCCTCTGTCGTCCATCACAGTCTCTGGCGATGTCACTATTCCGACAGCTCTATCGCAACTGCAAGATGCCGTTCTCGCTATCAACTACATACGCGCGCAATATGGCCTTTCCGATCTTACTCTGAATGCAACAATGTCAAACGACGCGACTCTGTATGCGGCAACCCTTCTCGAGCAGGGCCAGATCCTTGTTGCGCAAGAATCCTCGTCTGATCTTGTCTTTACGAGGACAACCTCCTCTGTTGCCAACGCATCTGACATCGGATTCAATGCCGCGACGTCTTGGCTGGAAGGGGAAGCTGCATACATTGCAGCCGGCTATCCTGCTATAAGCGACAACGCAGAGTCGAACGTGAATTTCTCCGACTTTACGATGGCAGTGTGGAATGGAACAACCGACATCGGCATTGGTATCGCAATGTCTGAAACGACCTCATACGCGTTGGCTCGTTTTTATCCTCCTGGCAATACAGTGGGCCAAGCGGCCTTTGTTATTTCACAAACGGATGAGCAGAGCGCCACAAATACTACCGCACTTTATGCTGATGCGTTGGCAGCTATGAATGAATTCCGCGCGAGCTATGCGAATGAGACTGGTCTCGTACTAGCTGAATCCCTCAACTATAATGCCCAAACATACGCCGAAGAACTTCTTGCGACCCTTCGCTTCGAACACAGCGGCGCGTCAGGACAAGGCGAGAATTTGTACATGGTCTACACAGATGGAACACTCACTGCGACCATATCACAACTCGCATTGGACGCAACTAATTCTTGGAACAGCGAATACGTATACTGGGAAGAAGACGGCAGACCGGCAATCGGCGGAGGCACTAATTTTGAAGCTTGGGGCCACTTTACGCAGGATATTTGGAATACGACTACGCACATTGGATATGGCGTTGCATTATCGGATAAAAGGGGCGTTGTTGTTGCGCGGTATACACCTCCGGGAAACATTGTTGGTTATCTTCCATACTAGGTTACATTGTTTCTGAGTTATCTTTGTCTGGTATTTGTCACAATAAATATATACGCCTAATTTGCTGGGACAACAGCCATATCCGCTTTCACAGAAGTCTTATTCCCGGCCGCACTGTCAGTATCCTCCGTTGAGTCAGCGCCTTGTTTAGCGATTGGCGACTTGCCCATCACCTTAAGGCGTTCTTCCATACTAGATATCTTCAGCCCAAAAGAATCTATAGACTCCTCGAGATCTCCCAACTTTGAGTCGAGAGTTCGCACTTCATACTGCAGACGTGCTGCGTCAGCATCCAAGTCGCGAATGCCGTTCGCGAGATAACTTTCACGTTGCATGCTATGCTGATATGACTGCTGGATTTCGTCTGATTGAGTGGACGCCTGCCGATAGAATTCCTTCAGATCAATAAGCTGAATATCGTAATCTTTCATGAGCACCTGAAGTCAGACAGTGGTTAGCACGCAAGCAGTCGCACAGTAACGACAGACATTAAAGCTCACCTCAGCCGCATCTATCTGCTGGCCACTCCATTCTTGAGCACGCCTTACGCGATTCAGAAGGACCAGAACATATTCAATTGGATAGTCTTTCGTTCCGTCGCGTCGCAAAACTGCCCTTTCGGCATCCGAAAAGCTAAGACGACGCAACTCACTTCCAGCGCGATCACTAAACTCACCTGGTTCTTCGTCACCGCCCCAAAGCCTCCCAGTAGCCGTGCCTCCAGTATCCTTCTCAAGAGAAATCTGACTGAGGTCATTCGAAGAATGCACTCGGCGAGGTCCAAGTATCTTAAGCTCTAGCTTTCCACTGCATCGATACATAGCCAATTCAGCCTCAATGAGATTCAATCTCTCAATTTCATCATATCGTGCTCGTTCCTCAGAATTCAAAATACTGCTGACTCCCTCATCAGGTTCAAACTCAGAATTTTCGGCACTGCTGACGGAAGATTCACGCGACTTCAGTAAACTTTCTCTGCCATGATAGTGAAATCCATGCCGACGCAAAAAATAATGCTCTTCGTTATTATCGTCATATTCGTCCAAATCATAGTCTCCTTCATTATCGTATTCATCACCCTCATCGTTATCGTCCTCATCTTTGTAGGCGAGCTCCAAGTTTACTTCAGCAGTGCGACCCCTGTTGGATACCTCTGCTGCGGAAGACATTGAACTGAAACTACCAGCAGGTAAAGGAACGGGGTCAATCCCGGAGGTCAAGTATGATACAGGTGGAAGGGGCGGCTGGTCGTATTGCTCTGGACGTCTGCGGCCCCGTCTTAAATTTCCTGCAAGCTTCGTCACGCCGGAACGGATCGCTTCATCTGTTTTGGTCCTTCCCCGTCGCATTGCGTTCTTCAGATCTTTCCTGGAATGTCCCTGCGGAGTGTCTGCCGCAGAAAGCGGTGGAGATGGCATCTCATCAGGACGCAACACAGCAGATCGCCTGTAGGCGGGGTTCTCTTCTGCGTACGATGGAGTAATCCGATTGCGACGGAAGTAATTCTCATCCTCGTCATCGTCCTCCACCGCAGCGCCCTGAGGTTGCTGATCGCTCAGTTCAGACTCATATGACATATCGCGCTCTGTGCCCGATTCGCTCATGGTGGTGCCAGATGGGGACAACGATGACTGTATGTGGATTGTGGGAAGCTGTTGGTCCTCCACGTTTATGTGCGGTTGCATGGATAAAGTTTGTGCCATAGCTTGTCCCGGCTTTCGCGGTGGTTGATAGGTATTTGCGAGAGCGGATGGCCCGTGAAGCGGTATAGGCATCGGAAGTGTTGGAGTCGGAACAGGAGCGCCCGTAGAATCCTCCACGACATTCGTTATTCTTGAAATGCTGGTCATATGCCGGGCAAAATCGTGATTACTGCCTTTCCCAAGAAACAAAAAACGTAGTGAGCTCCCATAAAGGTTCTCAAGAAAGCGGTCGTACTCTGTAGTCTCGACATCCATGGCATTCTGTATCTGCATTCCGGAAAGGTCTTGCACCGTCGTCTTGACAACTTTTGTGAGAGCAAAACGTTCAGAGGCAGAAACTTTCCCGGATATAGCCAACAGTTTCTCAGTTGTAGACGAGTCAAGACGCCGGGTGACCTTAAGCTTTGCGCCCTTCTGGAAGTGACCAATAGCTTGAAGGAACGGCATGACGTCGAAAGGGTCCTTGGGAACAGGAGCGCCGGCAGTATAAAGACGATGACGGAATCCGACAACCATCCCAAGTAAGGCAGACACCGTAGTTGCACCCAAACCTTTCTCAGAGGGATCAATGCCATAGCGTTTCTTGCCGATATCATGCCACCAGGTATTGATAGCCTTCTCCGTACGGTCGCATATCAGGCCGTCAATGTCGTGTAAATGGAAGAGAGCAAAATAGTACAAGGCAACTTGTACAAGCTTGACGAGCTCAGGCACCGCCCTTTCAAAAGGCACGCGATCCTTCATGCGAAATATCTGATAGAACTTATCTCGACTAGCATCAGATGGCCGATTAAGAGTGATGCCGGATCTCGCACCGCACGACATGCGCCTAAGGTTCTCAGACAATACAAAATCGGGCCAGCGAAGAGAAACATCACCATCAGGAACACCTATGAGCGTTAAGCCAGAAGGAAATGAGGAGAGATTCGTAACGAAGAGTATCCCTTCTTCGCCATAGCGCTTCGGACGCGCGTTGATCTGCGCAAGCGAGTTAAGAAAACTGCGCATTTTGGGTGTACGATGCTCCGGAGACTCAGGAACCGTGACGGATCCAACGACCACAGTGTGATCAGGATTTCCGGTATAGCAGATGATGGTGGGGTTGAGTGACCTCGTGCACGCCCATTGCTCAACTATGTAAACCTCGAAGCCACTGAGTGCTGTACGGCCGGTGTTTGCCCACATATTGCCATGTGAGCGCAAAATCGAAAGGCTGTGAGTCCATGGAACATAATACGTTTCTGTTAAAACTGGCCGATGCGCGTCAGAGGCTAGAGGCGACGAGGTAGGCATTCTGGAGTGAGCATGGCGCTGGTTTTGGGCGGCGCGAGAAGGTTGTAATAGCAGACTTGGTACCAGCGACATCGCCAGTTTTACGTCCAGTCGACGGCAAGACGCCGACGAAGAAACGTGCGAACAGGTGCCACTTCGAAATCGGGCGAGAGAGACAAGGAACGCATCTGAAATTGGGATGTTTGGCGAGTTCCAAAATGGGTAAGGGCAGGGGTTTGCCGGTCACAAATCACAGTCACAATTATGTTTGTGGAGCCCGTATACTTATCTTTTCTGATCGCCTCTTACTAGCCCTGTGGGAATTGTCCAGTTTTCTTCTACCTCAGAGCAAGAGACAGGATGTCTGCAATTACGGAGACTACTGTTACACGTGAGCGCATTTTGCGTCTGTTTCCCGATGTTGCCGAGAGCAATGTGGAGCGGCCGGACTACAAGGACTCCCAGCTCTTTGACGGCTATGACGAGGAGCAAGTTCGCCTGATGGAGGAAGTTTGCATTGTTCTGGACTGGAACGACGTCCCATGTGGAAGTGCAAGCAAGAAGACCTGCAAGTGCTTCAATATTTGGTAACGAGTCGTTCTTCCTGTCATTGCTGACCTCTTTTGTCCAGGCCATCTTATGTCCAACATTGATAGTGGGCTCCTTCACCGCGCGTTTTCCGTTTTTCTCTTCAACGAGGATAACAAGCTCCTTTTACAGCAACGTGCGGATGAGAAAATTACTTTTCCTGGTATGTCGGTGCTGACTGGCCGTTTGACGAATGCAATAGGTTGTAATTAATATTTTTGAAGGAATGTGGACCAACACTTGCTGCTCACATCCTCTCGCTGTCCCCGGGGAGATTGGTTACGACCTCGACAGCTCCGTTGCGGGTGTCAAAAGAGCTGCGCAACGTAAATTGGACCAGGAGTTGGGCATTCCGAGCACAGATGTTCCGTTCGATAAGTTTCATTTTTTGACCAGAATCCACTATAAGGCACCCAGCGATGGTGTCTGGGGCGAACATGAAAGTAAGTTGCGGGCATAAGCTGGTTTTAAATAAATTGACTAACTTATCAATGTCAAATAGTTGACTACATTTTGTTTATTCGTACTTCGCCGTCGGTGACACCAAATCCCAATGAAGTCAAGGATGTCAAGTTCGTGACTGCAACGGAGCTGCGCGCGATGTTTGAAGACAAGAGTTTAACATTTACGCCGTGGTTTAAGTTGATCTGTGAGACGTATCTTTTTGATTGGTGGTCGGATATTGACAATGTCACGTCATTTCGGGAGACTACTATCCGTCGTCTGCTGTGACGGGGCACTCACTCGCGACTCTGGCATTAAAGTTGCCGACTCGAGTGTGCAATACAATATCAGGTGGCACGAGATGCACGTGAAGATGAGATGTGTTTTTTTGATAGAGCTTGCATGCACATTGATCTTTGCTGTTTTAATTTGATCCATTAGGTAGGTACGGAGTTTTCATTTACGAAGACAAAAAGCGTTAACTATTATGATCTGGTACTTTAATTTGTGTATTAATTTTGTTATTGAACCCTTTAATGAATTTTGGAATTCTTGCATTCTGTTGGAAGAGGAACCTGCTATAGATATGGAAATTGTCTTGATAAAAATTGGTTACAGATTTCTTTGTGCTGCGCTCGAGACCCATTCGCTCATCACAGAGATTGTCAGATTCAGATCGGGGTCCGTAGAATCGAACAGTGCTCTGGAATAAATAGAACGGCGGCTGCATCACCACTACAGACAGGGCACCACTACCGTTACCACCAGATGGCATAGGAGAAGTAAACCTGATAATTTAGCACTCTCTGTCTTGCTCTTCTGCCAACGCGAAGCGAATCTTGGGGACATGTACTGTACGCTTTCACAGGCGGATGATAGTGGGCCTATGCAACCAGAATGAAATAGGGCCAGAGCCTAGTGCTAAGAAGGCACTTCGAAATCGTCTCCTCCGTCTTCGCAAAGTGCACGACGTCTTTCTTTGATCATGCAGTTGCGTCCTGCCCGTTGAGAAGATAGTCAAGCAATGCATGACTGTCGACCATCGGCCGCGTCATACTCCGGCGCTGACATGACCGACCCACTTTCCGGGATTCAAGTACCGATACAAGCCCGACATTGTATTTGTCATGTATGAAAAGTACCTCCCGTTTGGCCCGAGACCCATCTCGCCCACGCCACGGCCGGGTGATCGTACAAAGGATACCATCGTTAGTCATATCCGGGGCCCAGGCGATATCGCCGATATTCATGCTGTTCACGTACAACTGCAGGACCTCTGTAGAAACGTCGCCGGCTGCAGTCTGAATCCCGGTGTATATGTCTCGGGATTTGGTGACTACCCACGAGCGGAGCTTCTGACACTTGAGCGGTCGGTAGTGGATAGTGACGCCGGACAGGGATAGGTCGAATCCCGCGCCACTGTCGTCGGCGCATTCTGCTCCAGGGACACGGTCGGACATGGTAGACTTGGCACATATGCCTCCGGGAGAGGCGAACGAGTCCAGACTGTCGGCAGGGGACTGCTGGAATACCGAGCGCATGGCGGCGATAACCACATAGTAAAAGGATAAGGGGCGCTCGCTGAGAACGTTCCTGCGGACGCTGCAGAGCTATAGTAGCAGAGAGGTACGACAGTAGCAACACGCGTAGCAGCAGCGAGATTCACAAGAGCAGCTAGCTGCCGCACAGGTCTGCAGAATGAGGATATACGCCGGTCTGTAAGTGCGGAGATATTACATCGAAGAGTGACGTCGAAATGGGGTCTTGGTTGGTGCTGGGAGTTCTGCGAGTCACAGCAAAGTCACACGCAGCTCAAGCATTTGCCTAGACAAAGAAATGCTTCTTTGCGCCCTCGGTGCTGATTCCGAGATCGAGAAGTTCGATTCCTGTCTCTCCTTCTTCGCGGAAGTCGTGATCGGCACAACTCCTACCTGGTATACCCAGCGCAAGATGACCTGGCCAGGCGCCTTCTTGTACTTCGCGGATGCGTCAACAACGGCATCGACGGGTCCGCCGGCGCCCTTTGAGAGCGACACAAGAGGAGTGTACCCTTCGACGATGATGCCATTGCTCTGGCAGTAGTCCAGGATTCCGGGAGTCTGATTCTCCGGATACGGGTTGAACTCGATCTGGTTGACGGCGACCTCCTTCGCGTCCTTGAGAGCCTCGATGTCGGCAATGGCAAAACTGCTGACGCCGATGTCCTTGGTCAGGCCCTCGGCCTTGAGTGTGGAAAGGACCCAGGCTTGGGGAAGCGAGATGCCGTTCTCCTCGAGCGTGAAGAATGGTGAGTGGATGAGGTACAGGTCAACGTAGTCGAGCTGCAGCTTCGTCAGCGAGTTCACGAGGGCCGTGCGGGGGTCCTTGATCGAGCCCCTAATCTTCGTGGTCACGAAGAGCTCGGACCGCGGTACGCCGGACTCCTTGATGGCGAGACCGACCTCGGGCTCAGTTCCGTTGACATCGGCCGCGTCGATATGGCGGAAGCCGACAGCAATTGCGGACTTGACGGTGTCGACCGTGTTGCGGTCAATGTCGGTGCTCGACTTGCCCGATTTAGTGCCCGTGCCGAAGGCCGGGAACGCGATCGAAGCGCCGGATATGGAGGCGTGAACGACGACATGGTGCTCAGCGGTGCTGCAGAGGAAGACAGATGGTGAGACATGGGGTATCGTGGAGAAGGAATAAGGAATAGCCTGCAATTACCCTGCGCGATGCGCAGCAACGCGGCATAGTAGAAAAGACACAGACAAAGACTATTTTAGCCTCTTAGGCCGTATCAACTGCCGCGCGGATGCGGCTTGTCGTATACATAAAATGACCATCGTCCGGCCTCATTGCCATCTTTGCCAGTAGGAGTGTCCCATCCGACTGCCGCCGAACATAATCATGGTAAACGTGAACGTCGAGGTCAACGAGGCTATCAAAATGGTATGTCAGCTCCACGAGCTTAGAGCCTACCCAATACTGACACATGTTGTAATAGGCTCTACAAATGGTCAACAAGATGGGCAGGGCAGAGTTTGTCCAAGACTGCCTAGAACGTATTGCTCTCGCGGTCTCTAAAGACCAGAATCTGAGTAGATGCTACGTTCTCATACTCTCGCTCTCCCAAAAGCAGAACTGTCGGACATTCCAACTGAACGGCATCGAAAAGTATGAGAACTACAATTGGAATCAAGGTTTAGACAGACATGATTTTGGCATGTGGGTATTCAGAAGCGGCGTGCTGGACCATACAAATCAGGATGGCGGGTGGATCAACTGGGGGTTCACGGGAGGTGAGAGGAGCAGGAGAAATAATGGATATATTGTCTGGAGGTAACAAACATGAATTGTGTGAGAATCAAGGTTCACTTGCGTCATCTGAGCAATGGAGTTGTTTAGATAGTTCTGGAATAAAGTAGTACACTTTTTAAAATGTCCTAGAACATTGTAGAGCTTGCCGGAGGATTGTCTACTCTAATCCTCATATTGCCAACTCGTGATGCCATCAGACTTTTGGCGGTTGGGAGTTATGTACCAATATTCAGTATGCTGGAAATACGCCTAAAAACATCTCCAGGAAAACCCTTAAAAGTCATTTTTATGGTGTCCATAAAGTGTACTATTGGAACCGCCTTCATCAGAGCTTTCGATTAAGTATAAGACCATCCCGATCCGACAACTGTAGCCTGAGTTATTCAGGTTTGAAGTTATGGCGGTGATTTGCTTGATTTTGGTGCTCATGTCACGGAGAACTAGACCTAACCCTGACACTCACGTGCACCCACCTATTTGTGGTCGGCATATTGATTTGGGATGTTTTGATTGTTATGCACATTAGAACCTATAAAAATAGGGCAGGAAGCAGTAGGCGTACTCACGTAGAGAAACCTTGTAAAGGGCA
>JAKTPS010000131.1:0-38371 GCA_030556275.1 Lipomyces sp. NRRL Y-27488 | reverse complement strand
TAACCGATCCGATATACCGTGGCACCCAGGTATGTGATTCGTACAAGGGCCAGTGAAGAAAAAAAGGAAAAGAAGAAGAGGGAAAGGAGCGGGCGGCGGGCGATATCCTTCGAGCGGCGGGCGATTTGCAAACTGGCTGGGAGTAGCGGTAGCGTTATTGACGGTTTCCCATTTCTGTAACTGTGGCTCACCGTGCGGCTCATGGCAAGCACAGCCATGCACAGCCACTCGCAATACTCGGGCGGAGTCGTCCATCCTGGTATGAAAACACGGACACCAATACATTCGCCCTTCGAAAACAGATACTGCTCGACTACTTGGTGGGCTGAGTCGACTGCTGCTCTTTGATGACAGGCGTCAACTGTCAGATAGCGTGGGACAAGTGAGTGGCGGAAGATTACGGACAGCCAATTAAACCTGGACGGAGGAACTCCAGACGAGAGTAGCATGTTTATGAGACAAGTCCAAATTATATATTCAGCTCGACATAAAAAAAGAGGAAGCTCAAACCAAGTGATTGGAACATATTCAATATGTACATGGTAGACAGAATAAGTATCCTTTTTTCAATCAAATGAGTACTCTCCATGATTGCATGACAGTGTCTGGTTTGAAGTTAGGACCGACCCAGGGTCGAGTGTATGTCGAATTATTGAGCGTAACCACTAGTTCGTAATTTTCTAACAATTTTTTCAAGCTCAGCGGGTTAAAGGTAAACAAAGTCTGATGCCGAAACGCCAAAAACAGCACTCGCGAAGCCTGAATGTCTCGCTGACTTTGCCCGTTGCCCCCTTTTCCCGGATTCATTGTCGATCGATATTAATTCAATTTTCATATGTATCACATGTGTATGTACTGTACAGTACAGTACACATACATACAGCCACTAGAAACCAAGAAAAACGTGCCTTATTCCATTCGTCGTCCTTCCCAATTTAAAGCGGTCCCTTATTCCATCTATCTTGCGTCCCTATTTTATCTCTGTCCGTTGTTCCATCTGTCCGCCGTTTGCGGATTGTATAAACAAAAAAGGATCAGAATCTATTCGCAAACGCATCATATCATAATTTAAGCGAAAATAGCGTCAGAATATCAGAAGGGTGTCCGCAAACGCAATTCACTCACGACCTCTCGTCAATACTCGGCATATTCGCACTCCTGGTTGAATGTCTCCTTAGAGCACTGGCGACTGATAGTGAAGCCGATCAAGGAAGAGTGCTGTTCAAAGTGCGGGAGCAACTGAGATGTAATGAGAACAATGAGGCGGCGACGGACGAGTGCTGCTGCTGTTTCAATTCAATGTCGGTCAGCGTTGCGATGATATCCAGTAACATTGCGTCATCCACCACATCTTGTTCCTGCTTATGCAAGAAATAGACACGAAGCGTGGTATAGTCGCGTTCCGCTGTCATAGATGAAGAAGGCATATAGCAAGCAATGCCAAGCGACACGTGCTGGATCGTATATATGATAGCTGAGGGCGCAATAATAATTAAAGCTGACCAAGAACTCCGGTTTCGCGTCCGTAATCAAATCGCCGAAGTGTGCTATAACTGCTTCTAGAACCACGTATACCGTGACCAACATGCCACGTAGATTAGATAGAGGTATGGTGACTGAATGTGGTGCTATAATTTCTGGCTACAAATAAATTGAAATCAGGGCACCCAGACCGTTGCCGCTGCCGCTGAGGCGTTAGTCAGGATATCCCAAATCCAACGTTCTAGGACCGTGGAGCGATTCCATGGCACGGCAGATAACGGCGAACGGTCTGGATTTCTCTACGTTGTGGGGTAAAGGAATTCCTGACAGCATACGTCATGATGAGCTTGATTGCCGCGAAGACGCAATCAGCTCTGGGCAGACTCACTCACTCACGATACTATCCCTACTCTGATTAGTCGCCGCCGGCAAAATGTTTGGTCAGCTTTCGAGCCGCCGCCGCCGCAATGCCTTGACTATCCCAGGACATTAGCCATCCATACACCGCAAAGGTGCAGGAATAACATCTTACAGAATTTGTTAGGATAATTATAAAAAATGGATATTACAATATTATGTACAACTGCACCAGTGTAAAACTGCAATGCCTATCAATCATCATCTTCATCAACAGAACACAGAAGGCAAACCACCTTCAAACTGAAAGAAAAACAATACCCTAATGACTAGAACAAACAGACCCTCAAAATAACAAACCCAATACAAAACAATAGCAGCAACTGCAATGCACGAGCAAAAAAACAAATGAATCCGAAAAACATGCGTCACATTAATAACCGTGATTAAAACTCTCGCTTTTGATGATAGAAAGGAACGTGGTGACGAAAGCGACGTCGATGTTATGCAAGGAAAACAAAAAATCAAACAGTCGAATAGTGTATAAGCAGAATCATGCCTGATCTATAAAGTAAACCATCACGTATGCCGCACCGGCTGCGACGGCGCCGGTTATGACCATCTGAATACCACCCCAAACAGCATGCAGTTTGTTCGTGTTGCCGGTGAAGATAGTCTTGGCGATACCGAAGACGAAGAGAGTAATGGCCATGATGACTGAGCTGAGAATCAAACCGAGTTGAACAGTGTTGACGAAAAAGTAAGGGAAAAGGGGAACGAATCCGCCGAGGAAGTATGCAGATCCGATGGTAGCGGCCGAGATAAACTCGCGACCAATGGGAGGCTCCTCCATGCCACGGGCAAACTTCATAACAAAGTTGACCATTTCATCCGGGTTCTTCTCGAGGTCACCAAGAATAGAAGAAATGGTGGACTCGGCGAATCCATATTCAGCCAGACTCTCAGCAACGGCCTCTTCGGAGACGCTGCGAGCGTTCTGATAAAGCAGCCGCTCCCTTTGCAGCTGTGACTTGTAGCAATCCGACTCGCTCTTCGCGCCGAGGTATCCGCCAAGACCCATGCTAATCGCACCGGAGACCAGCTCAGCGATTCCACCGGTGATAACAACCTTGGTGTTACCCAGACTGCTGAGACCAGCTGTCAGAGCGAAGGGAACTGTGAGGCCATCTGAAAGGCCGATAACTGCGTCGGAGATCACACGGGGAGAGAACCAATGAGTCCGGCCAGTTGCAGCCGCCGCCGACTCGGCAATTGTCTCCGAAGACGAGCCGAGAGAAGGGGCGACCTGGTGGAGAAGCGGCCGGCGCTCCTCGTCCTCGAGGACAATGGCCGAGCCGGAAGAGGCGGTGCGTCTTGTGTTCTCGACTGTGGACTCGTCGTCGATAAGAGAGCTGTACGACGACACGGAGATTTTGCGCGCATTCGACCCGTTACCAGAGGCTGTGTTTGCTGACGGCTTGTAGCCAAAAACGCAACGAATAAGAGTTGCCATTGTGATTAAAAAAAGCGGAGACTGGCGGACTGGCGAGACAGGGCGGAGTTGACTGCGGATAGTAGCGACGTAGGGGGAGAAAGCAGCAGCAGCAGGAGAGCGAGACAGTGCTGTGACCGGGGCCGGGGCGCCTTTAACAAGCCAGACGCTGCGATTACACGTCAGGCTCCTTCTGGGCCAATCAGCAGCGCTAGGCCGGATTGGGATGCAAACAAACAGAGGCACGCCTCCTTGTTTGGGCCTAGCGCACCCGCCTCCCCTCCAGGGCGTGCGGCGGGGCGTAAGCAGCTATTGCCTGCGCGCTGATTGGCCGGCGCGGTTTGGGCCGGGCCGCAATCGACCGCGGTCTGGACCGCCGCCCACTTGACTGTCCCGGCACACCGCGCAAGTGGCCCGTGTGATTGGCTCCACACGGCCGCGTTCTGTCACGCTCGGGCTTAGTGCTATATAGGGCCTTGCCGGGTTAACGCCGGAGACTGCTCCTCCCGAGCCGCATCGTCTCTTGTCCGATTTCTCCGGCCCAGCCAGCTCTCTGGTTAAGGGGCTTTCTACATATCATACATGCACTCTGAGGCAGATGATGCCGCTAGATGCTGCTACTTCTTAGCCACTTTGAGGCAAACGCAGCGCAACGGAAAGACTGCTCGTGTTGAGCCGCGGCTGATCCCGTTCGGTCTGCCAAAGCCGGCGCTGGTCGTATGAATATACATACGGAGGAACATGGGCTGCAACCAATCGCCGGCGCGGGATATGTGATGACAAAAAGCTTAATGCGTGACGTCGCTCGGAGCTTCGCCAAACATATACGGAGTAAAGTGAAAGAAGTTTGGATACTTTTCCAGGGCGCAGGTTAAGCGACGTGTTGAATGCACGGCAGGGTAACAGCAAGGCCCAAAATGCCGAGGTTGATAGAAAGAAAAGAGGGGGGGTCGCAAGAAGACAGACTGGAAAGTATAAGAAAAGAAGGGGGTCTCAAGAAACAAAAGAGGCCGAGAGCAATCAGACGAAATTATTCAAGTTAGAATCAATAAATTTTTAACTAATAATTAAGAGTCTCATCTGACTCCGACTTTGAGAAGCAACATGACATCACCTACTGCGCACCTTCATACAGCAACAGACTTTCCAGCTTGGCATCATGAGTTCATGTTGCAGCTAGACACGCATGAACTCCGAGACTACTTTGAGGGCACGCGCCAGGTGGCCCGCCCGAGGGCTCCGGACATTCATCGGTCAAAATATACAAAGACCTCCCAAGCAACAACGTTTCAGCAGTCCCTCGAGGACTCGGAAGACTCCGTGATAGTTGACGGGATCGACAACGGCGACTGGAATGTTACGGACCTTACGGTGGCAGGCAAGAAAGCCTACCAAGAAGACATGGACAATTACAAAATTATCAAGGAAGAATATGAAGCCGAGCGAGCCGGCATCAAAGCACTGCAAAAATGGATCCTTCAGACCGTTGACGCCACCATTAAGATGAACTGTTGTGACGAAGGGGCGTCGATCAAGATCTGGTATGCAAACCTTAAGGCCCGTTATGGAAAACCTAAGGCGAGCGCAGTACAAGAAGCGAGAAGGAATTACAAAAACCTTTACACGGAATCAGCCCCACGATCCACTAAGGAGGCCCTGGCTTGGGTCGACTCCTGGGAAGAAAGAATGGCGCGCGGTCAGCAACTCGGCATTGCCGAGACATTACAAAGCGACTCATGGGCCACAGATGCGCTGCAAATGATGTCCGGAATACTCCCGGCATGGGTTGCAAGCTACGAAATAGCAAAGCAGTTCGAAATCAGCGGAAATATCATGTCGTATAGAGTATTTGCAATGGACCTGCGCAACAAACTGGAGAGTCAACCGGTCAGCAAGGTAAAGGTATCCAAGGGGGCATTCCTAGGTGGCGAAGGAACCGGAACCAAGAATGGACGCGATGAACCAAAGAAAAGCCGCAAGAAAGGATGGAACGAATCGACCCCTGAAACAGAACGCCGGTGCCAGGCGTGCGGATACCGTTACCACGAATTAAAGAATTGTTTTTATGTTTTTCCTGAAAAAGCACATGAAAACTTTCAGCCGCGTGACGAAACTATCCAAAAGGTGAAAAACGCGCTGGAGGAAAACCAGGAACTTCAGGAGGCTGTCCGGAAACTTAAAAAGCAGAAGACCGGACAATCGCAACATCAAAATTGACTACATGGCCGGGAAACTGAACTAGAGGAGAAAGACAAGGAAAGGAGCGTATTTGTACAACTCCAGGAAGATTATCCATTGTGCAATTCGATAATTCTTGATCCTGGAAGCACTATTTCAATAACAAATACGAATAGACTTTACCAGTATCGACAAGCCACACAAGACGATTTCATCTGGTCTGGGGACCGACAACTCCCAATTCTTGGGTACGGACAGCTTACAGTTATCCTAGACCGAGGGCGCGTCCTCCGGCTTGACGAAGTTGCTTACTGCCCGCGCCTTCTCACTACTCTTGTGTCTTTAAGGCAATTACGTGACTTGGGAATGTACTGGGACAACAAGACTACACCAACCCGCCTGAAGTGGGAAGACAACACAACTGCACATACTCTGGCGGATATGTATGGACAGTATGTGATTGAGTACCATTCCCCAAATGGGACCCATGCCGCTCACCTCGCGCACAAGGCAGTCACCAGTCACACAAAGCGGGCGGCCCTGTTGGGAGATGCGGAGCGTTGGCACAAGCGTTTGGGACACCCTGGCCCCCAGGCTTTAGCGCACTTAGTCAATTCATCACTTGGGGTTCGCCTCAAAGGACCTTCAACAGTGGAGTGCCGCTCATGTGCTGTCGCCAAGATCACACGCCAAATCAGCCGAACACCCCGCATTTTTGAAGAAAGACCCGGAGAGCGAGTGGCCATTGATTTTCATGACTACGAAATCGGGTTGGGAGGATTCAAGTCCCAGATGTTGATTACATGTCGGATCACTGGCTATATATGGGACTATTATTTTTCCACCCGAACCAGTGAGGCACTAATTATAGTGCTCTCTTCCTTTTTACATCGTCAGTATCACCAATACAAGATGGTTGTCAAAGTAATTGAGTGCGATAATGAAATCACAATGGTGAAACCGGAAGTCGGAAATTACCTACGCAGTTTATCAATCAAACTTGACGCAGCAGCGCCGTACACACAGGCGCAAAATGGCGGGGCAGAACGATCCGGCGGAGTCATAGCCACCAAGGCGCGTGCGATGAGGGAGGGAGCAGGCCTACCGCACAGTTTGTGGCCGGAAATTACAAAGACAGCCGTTTATTTGCATAATAGACTACCGCAATACAAATCACACTGGCGCACTCCTTTTGAACTATTCCACAAAGCAATGGCAATACGGCAAGGTCGGACACCCCTGGACAAACGCCCCGAACAAATGCATCTTCGCGCTTTCGGTTGCAAAGCATATACAATGACAACTTCGGCCCAGAAGAAAGATCATCGCCGACTGAAGTTAGCCCCCCGCGCATGGATCGGCTATTTGTTAGGATACCGCTCCACCAACATATACCGCATATGGATACTGTCGCTGAATCGAATTGTGAATACGCGCGACGTGATCTTTAACGAGAAAGAGTTCCTGGACGGTGACAAGGAACACTTCCTGGACGAATTGCTGCATGCGGACGTGGAGGCGATTGCGGCATTCGTCAACCGGTCTTCGTTACAGGACGAAGATACTGACATCACGGACACGCAGGAAGTGGCAAACCTAACCTCCGTGTACAACGAGAATACTGAAGGCAACGAAATGGAGATACTGAGCGATGACGATATGGAGTTAGACGTTTCCAAGGAAGATAGCCAGGACCACGTGAACGGGACAGCTTACCTTACTCCTCCCCAATCCCCGCCGTCAGCTCTCTTAGTGGCATCACTGACCGGGACACGGAACTCACCCGCCGGCAGTACCAATGCATTAGGAGCCACTCGAACGTGGGAAGCCGCCTTCATCGCCGGCACGCAAGACCCGGCTAAACATGAATTAGCACGACGCCTTCGAAAAGGTGATAAGGTACATCGCGACGACCTACCGGCGCTACCCCGGACACACCGCGACCTCGAGAATCATCCTATGCGAGAGCAATTTATCGCCGCAGAAAAGGAACATTTAACCAGCCATGACGAGATGAAGTCCTGGACAGAAGTTAGCGCAAAAGACCCACAGCTCATTGATCGACAGATTCTCGACTGCATGTGGGTCTATACATACAAATTCGACAAGGATGGACATTTGCGAAAGTGCAAAGCGAGGCTAGTGGTACGCGGCGATCAAGAATCCAAAGGACGACGAGAAGAAACGTATGCAGCAACACTCGCAAGCCGCTCCTTCCGAACTTTAATCGCGATCGCGGCCCGTTTTGATCTTGACATGATCCAGTACGACGTCACAAATGCCTTCGTGCATGCAACGCTGGACAAGGAAGTGTTTATGCGGCTTCCCCCTGGGTTTCAGAAACCAGGAAAGCGTTTGAAGCTTAATAAAGCCTTATATGGATTACGTGTTTCCCCCCTTCTCTGGCAAAGAGAGCTTACACAGACATTGACCGCTATTGACTTTCAACAAGTCCCTCACGAGCCGTGCTGTTTTCAAAAGGATGGATTATTGCTATTTTTCTACGTCGATGATATCATTATCGCATATCGACGAGAGCAGGACGCTGCTCTACAGAACTTAGTGGCCCATCTGAAAAACAAGTATAAGGTTACAGGAGGCAGCGCAGTGCAGTGGTTCTTAGGCCTTGAGGTAAAAAGAGACCGAGAAGCGGGGCAAATATGGTTGAATCAAAAGAATTATATTGAAAAGATAGCAATGCTTGCTGATGAAGTGTTTAGAACAAATAAGGTGCCTATGGTATCTGAAGAATTGTTTCCATACAAAGGAAAGGCGAGCCATTCCTCTGTTCACAGCTATCAGCGCAAAATTGGATCTCTGCTGTATGCGTCTATCTGTACCCGCCCAGACATTGCGTTTGCGACATCAAGGCTGTCGCGCTTCCTCACTAATCCCGGGAGTGACCATCATCAAGCGGCTGATCGCGTGCTCAGGTACTTGGAACATACCAAAGACCTTGGCCTGTGTTTCGGGCACGAGAAAAGGGACACCTTGACGGTAGCGAGTGACGCGTCTTTTGCCGATAATTCGCTGGATCGAAAGAGTTCGCAGGCGTATGCGATGAGGCTCTTCGGCGGACTCATCGGGTGGCGGGCCAATAAGCAGGACACCGTCACGACCTCGACCACCGAAGCCGAACTTCTCGCGCTATCGCAAGCCGCTAAGGAGACATTATTTGTTAGCCGACTGTTAAAAGAGCTGAAAGTGGACCTCGATCAACATACCGTACGAATCGAATGCGACAACAAGCAGACCATTCAGCTAGTTAATGCAGAAATCGCGACACTCCGTACGAAGCTCAAACATGTCGACATACATAATCATTGGCTCAGACAAGCGGTCCAGAACAAAGAAATTGAAGTCGCATACGTACCAACATCGGACATGATCGCGGATGGCCTGACCAAAGTCCTACCCGTGGGGAAATGGGCGAAGTTTCTTTCACAATTGGGACTCGAGACACTAGAGAGTGAAGAGATCGAAGTCGAGATGAATCAAGGCGAAGACATAGCAGTCGAAGTAGAAGAGTCGAGGCCTACAGATTCGTAGCGTGCTGCAAATCTGGGGGGGTGTGTTGAATGCACGGCAGGGTAACAGCAAGGCCCAAAATGCCGAGGTTGATAGAAAGAAAAGAGGGGGGGTCGCAAGAAGACAGACTGGAAAGTATAAGAAAAGAAGGGGGTCTCAAGAAACAAAAGAGGCCGAGAGCAATCAGACGAAATTATTCAAGTTAGAATCAATAAATTTTTAACTAATACGACGCCGGAGAAAAAAAATAAAGTGACCACTTTGAATGCCGTCGTCATCGTCTCGTACGCTTTTGCAAACAACACCGCGCGTTCACCGTACATGAGACACGGTGCTTCGCCTGGTTGGTCGCGGTCAGAGAACTACGTCGCCGCAGTTTGTCGGGCTTACTACCTGTCTAGCTTGTGCAGCCTAGCAGTCATGCCCGACGATTCATAATCGACGACGGCGGTGGGCACGTGACTTTCACGTGGGTTTGATTGATGATCTTCGATGGTCAAAGAACGTCATCGTCATCCACAAGTTCCTTGAACGTTCCACACAGATGGAGGACGAGCAGCAGCCTGATCCGTACCCACTGCACACCGCGGCCCGGGAGGGCAACGAGCTGGCTGTGCGCATGCTCCTGCGGCAGGATCATTCAGCGGTTTCCAAGCGCGACGAAGACGGGCGCACGCCGCTCTTCTGGGCTGTCTCGTCTGGCAGCGAGCTCATTGTCCAGGCCCTAATCACCGCTGCCAGTGGGCCTGATCGCCAACTCGTCCGTATCGACATAGACGATACAGACGATGCTGGTGCGTTTCTTTCTTTTTTTCTTTTTTTTTTTCGGCCTGCTTATTAAGTGTCTCTTTGTTTTTGAGTACTTGCTGATCAGGACATGTTCCAGGCTGGACCGTGTCGCACATTGCAGCCTCTATCGGCTCTCTTCCCATCCTTGACATATTGCTGCCATTTTCTCCCTCACTAGACAAGCAGACGAATGCCGGCCAGACCCCGCTTCACTACGCCGTCTCCCGCGCCGGGTACGACGTGGTCCGCCTGCTCGTCGAGGCGTGCCCGGCGGCAGTGCGCATCCGCGACCGCCGCGGGCTGCTGCCGCTGCATCGGGCCGCGTCGATCGGCAGCATTCCCCTGATCGACCTGCTCGTGAAGGCGCGATCGCCATTGAACGCTGCCGACTCGTCCGGCTGGACGCCGCTGTTTCACGCCGCTGCGGAGGGCCACGGCGACGCCGCCGTCGCGCTTGTCAAGGCCGGCGCGGACACGGACAAGCTCGACCCCGATGGCAACACTTTTCTCGGAGTGGTTGCCGACGAGAAAGTAAAGAAATGGATCGTTGGCATGGCTCGGCGAGAAGGCTTGGAGCTTTGAAATAAAATTGGAAAAGCCTAATAAGGTGCCTCTGTGTTTCTGCAAATTGCATTTTTTTTGTATATATAGTTTTGATTCTATGTCTTTATTCTGCCAGAGAATGTGTTTCGTAGTCTCTCGACCCGCGCTTGGCTAAGCTACATTTGACGCCGAGGACATGACCTTCTGTCGCAGCACTAAGAGAGAGTTAGACTGGAAGGACACAATTGCGAATCTCCGGAAAGATAAACAAAAAGAGGCAAAAACACAAAAAGAGCTGTTCAGCGGGAAGTAGTTATACCTTCTTCGACAACTCGTAGATTGCCCATCTTGGAGTTCACGATCGCTTCGAGATCAACCAGGTTTTTCTGTAAGGTGGCCACTTTGCTTTCGTAGAATGTAATAGCGTCCTTGGGTTTCTGCACAGTGTCGTTCTTAGCAAAATGCTCCCCTTGAATTGCATAGACTGACAGGACTGCTCGATTCTCACCTTGTCGACATAGTAGCCGGTGCCGACATCCACCATGACTGTCTCGACATCATCCAGGACGCCAGGGACATACAACGACGATGTGAGAGGTACCAGGATCTTCTTGCCTATGCCGCCGCCACACCCCATTAGCACCTCGCATGGCCGGCTCTAACTCGTCTGTGCCAAAGCCTACCTTTGTTTTCTTCCTGGAATGTTCTGTCGACGGTCGCGATGCACTCCTTGAACTTCGCCTGTGCCTGCCGCAGCTTCTGGAACGACTGTGAGAGGTGCTCGAGCTCCTGCTCCAGCTGCGACTTCACCTCCGACAGCTGCTGCGACGACAGCGTCGTCAAGTCAACTAAGTAATCAGTGTTAGCCTCGGCGCGTCCTTGTTGCCCATTGTCCCTTGCCCCTCTAACTGTTCTGCGGCGGACTGCAGGACAGTCGACGCGGGCATCACGGGCATTACCTTGCTTCTGCTGTGGCTCCGCTGGCATGTCGCAAAAAGAGAACGTCGCCGATCCAGACTATAATACAGACGTACTTCCGACAGTGCTCGCTTTCTGGCTTCGTGCTGAAGTGCCAACTAATGTGTGAACTGAGGTCGCGAATGTGTGCAGGTACGTCTCGTTGCTGAGCGGCTTAAAGTTTTGATGTGAAAATATCCAATTTGCATATTGCACCCAATTCCATGCTGTTACACTGTTCACGATCCAACACGTTCAGCAGGTTCTACCACGCATGGATCCTGTCGACCAAGTAGAGGTACATAGCAATATTGCACTTTTACATGTGAGCCATACAATACTGATGCAGCCATTCAAGCGAATTTCGAAGCGAAGTCGGGATCTGTTTGGCAAGGATTATGGCTTCTCGGTAGACTATAACGAACCGCTGAGGCATGTATCCTGACACTTCACGCCACCTCTACAGCCGGACGAGAGAGGAAAACAAGGTGAAACAGAGCTAACGTTTTTACCTACAGCCAGCGCATCAAGTTCTCGACGAAGCTGCGAGTCGAATATGGGCTCGCGCGAGAGCCGCTGCCGGCACACATCGCCGCGAAGCTGCCACCCGCGGCGTCACGGTCGTCGAAACGCGAAGACGCGGCCAGGAAGGACATCAATCCGAGCCTAACCGAGCTGCTTCCGCCGCCGCTGCCCGCGGGAACGCTCGCCATGACGCCGGACACGGGGGCGCTAACCCTGCACGCGCAAAACTCATCCGCGATACCGCCGGCCGCGGCCAGTATACCGAACCGGCAGCAGCAGCAACAGCAGCAGCAGCTGGCGCTGCGGCGCAGCCAGCCATACGAGCAGGCGTCGTCGCGGGCGCTCGCGGAACGGCGCGCGAACGTCGCGCAGGTCCGGCCGGAGTGGCACGCGCCGTGGAAGCTCATGCGCGTGATCTCGGGCCACCTGGGCTGGGTCCGCAGCGTGTGCGTCGAGCCCGACAACCAGTGGTTCGCGACGGGCGCGGGCGACCGCACGATCAAGATCTGGGACCTCGCGAGCGGGAAGCTCAAGCTCACGCTCACGGGCCACATCATGACCGTCCGCGGCCTCGCGGTCTCGCCACGGCACCCGTACATGTTCAGCTGCGGCGAGGACAAGATGGTCAAGTGCTGGGACCTCGAGCAGAACAAGGTCATCCGCCACTACCACGGCCACCTCAGCGGCGTGTACTCGCTCGACCTCCACCCGACCCTCGACGTGCTCGTGACCGCCGGCCGGGACGCGGTCGCGCGCGTGTGGGACATGCGCACGCGCATGGCCGTCCACGTCCTCAGCGGCCACAAGGGCACGGTCAGCGCGGTCAAGTGCGAGGCCGAGGACCCCCAGGTCCTGACCGGCAGCATGGACAGCCAGGTCCGGCTGTGGGACCTCGCGGCGGGCAAGACCCAGACCGTGCTCACGCACCACAAGAAGTCCGTGCGCGCGCTCGCGATGCACCCGACCGAGTTCACGTTCGCGTCCGCGAGCGCCGACAACATCAAGCAGTGGAAGCTGCCGGAGGGCGCGTTCATGCACAACTTTGCGCCGCCGCACACGGCGATCGTCAACACGCTCAGCACGAACAGCGACGGCGTCATGTTCAGCGGCGCCGACAACGGCAGCATGGCCTTCTTCGACTGGAAGACCGGCCACAAGTTCCAGGACATCGAGACGACGGCCGTGCCGGGCTCGCTCGACGCCGAGAACGGCATCTTCGCCAGCACGTTCGACCAGACCGGCCTGCGGCTGATCACATGCGAGGCCGACAAGAGCATCAAGATCTGGAGAGAGGACCCGGAGGCCACGCCGGAGACGCATCCGGGTATTGAGTGGAGACCGACACTAGGTCGTCAGAGATACTGAGAGAGTGTATTTTACTTTACGTTGATTGTAGATCGTTTACTTGTGCCGCTACTGCGTCACGTAGACCGATGCGCCATGATGTGTGGAGAATGTGTATGATAAATGAATGAGTTGTCGTCCGATTTGCTGTGTTGCTGTGTTCTGTGTTCTATTTGTTTTCTTCATCCTGCCCTTCGTCGCCTGGCTGCGACGACCGTGACTTGACCTTGCGCAGTGCATTCTCCAGCCGTGTCGACTGCTCTAAAACCCCGCCCACCCACATACACAATCAGCTTGCGGCGACACGAGACGGGGCGGATCAACAGCAAAAACGTACCCGCAGACTCGCGGTAGTTCTCGGCAACCGTGCCGACGTCGGCCGCGATCGCGGCCGTGAGCAGCCTGACCGCCTCAAGCGACGCGCGCAGCAGCCGCAGCGACGCGACCTCGGCATCGGCGTCAGTGCCGATCCCGCTGCCGCTGCCGCCCTCGTCGTCGTCGTCGTCGCCCTCGTCCATGTCGCGTCGCTCGCGTCCGCCCGGCATCGTCCCGGCCGGCTTCGGTTCGCGTCAGTTTCGCCGACCAATAAAGCGGCGCGCCAAAGGTCACCGCTCTCGTCAGCGGGTACGTGCAGTTTCTGCTATATATATATAATAGCGCTCCGGGCTGCAGCAGGGTCAGGAGGACGTTGCGAAAATGATCAGAAGCCTGCCTCTCATGGCAAGCAGCTTGTTCAGTTGTTCAGGAACGTCAAACCTTATTTCGCGTTCTTGTCGCGTCGCCCGATATGCCCCTCTTCCGATGACGATGACACCAATCGTCAAAGTAATTTAAATCAAAGAATGAATTACTCCGTTGCAAATAAATTAGATGTGACATCGATAAAAATTAAGACAACAAAATGAAAAATAAAAATAAAAAAATGCAAAAAAGAAGTGGACAACACCGGAATCGAACCGGGGACCTCCCGCATGCTAAGCGGATGTGATAACCAACTACACCAGATGCCCATTTCGTGACAAAATTGAACTTCGGGTTTACCAAACACCCAATCAGAACGTACTGGCCACCATCCAAGGGACTACTTCATGACAAGGCATATTGGCGGAAGGTGGCCACATGTATGTCACTTTTCTTCAATCGTTTAATTGTCGGCGAAAGTGATTGTCTATCTAGCCCTTGCACAGGTCGTCGCGTTATGTATAGGGAAGGAGAACGCAAGGCCACCAGGTCTGCAACTAACTGTCTGGTCCGAACTAGCCATCCTAATCACTTCATATTCTAACAATTCTTGCATGTAATAATAAAAAGAGAAAAAAAACCAAGCCCGTACTGACAAAAAATAAACCAACAAAATACCCATCTACAAATACAAATAAGCAATGACTCAAATGTGACACACAAAAGTGGCTGACATGTGTCACCAAGCAAATAGAAAAAAGGAAGAAGCAAGTGTTCATACAAATTAAAACAAAACAAATCATAAAATTGCAACATACCAATCCCGAAAACAAAACATATACTTCTCTCTTGTCACAAATTAAAACAATAACCAGTCCATGGAATCCCGTGTTGTACGCAAAAAAAAAATTATATGACCCAGCAATCAAACCCGTAACCAGCAACTAAAAACACAAGCAGAGCAAAAAAAAAACGGACTTTTCTTTTCCCTTCGCGGACTCAAGCAGCGTACAGCGCGGGGTTGAACGCGCGGCACTCGCCGCCTTCAACGTGGTTCTCGACCCAGTTCTCGTTGCCGGCGAACGGCATGCCGCACGCGGAACACCAGCCCTGCATGCCAGACCGCTGGTCGGATCGAGTGCCAGCAGGGTACACAAAGTGGCGCGATTTGAGATGAGTCTTGTACGTGTCCCGGCGAGAGAAGCCGCCGGTGGAGTGGCATGGGGTCGCTGACGTCGGGTCGTAGAACGGGCACGTGTAGGCCTTGTTGAGAGCGTGCTTTTTCAGATGCCTTGTCAGGTAGCCCTTGATCCGGAACTTGGACGGGCAGTGTGGGCATACGAACGTTGGCTGGGAGGCTGAGCCGAGAGACCCGTCCGGCGACTGGTCAATCAACGTCCCGGTTGACGACTGCGGCGACGACAGCATGCCCATTTGGACATGCTTCTTGGCCGGCGAAGATGACGGCGACGAATTCGACGACACCGGCGATGTGCTCACGCTCGACGTCCGCGGCGAACCCATGCTCGATCGCGGGCTCGATATCTCGGACGCCGGCTTTTGCTTCGGAATGTACAACGACGAGTTGGCATCGACATTGGCAAACTGGCCGGGAAACGTAGGCTGTCCATTCATGAAATTGTACTGCGGCACGGGCTGTTGCATGGACGCGAACTGAGACTGCGGGAAGCCCATGGTCGGCTGGGGCATGAACATCGCCTCTGGAGCGGGAAACGCCAGGTACTTTCGTTCGTCCTCATCGAGATCTTCCTTGACTAAATAGGAAGAATCGAAGGACTCAAACATATTCATACCGACCCCGGGCGCGGTCAAATATTGAGGACCGAGCTGTTCCATGGGCTCGACAAAGTCTCCGGATGTGAAGGTATAGCTGTCGTCAACACCGACGCTCGACGGTGACAGGTCGTCCGTTAGATCGGGCGGCGACCAGGTCGCAGACATTGAGGGAGAGTAGGTCGACGAAGACGTGGATAGAGGACGAGAATCTGCAGACGGCACCCCGAGCGAGACGGGTTCATCGGAGATAGCAGGCACATCCAAGGTCGCCAGCACGGGAGCACAGCCGGGTTCTAGAGGAATCTGCGCGTTCGGCGAAAACGTGGGACGGGCGTATGGTGCAGTCCCAGTCTGACGTTCATATCGGCGCCGAACAACACGAGAACTGGCAGGAGCCTGAATGGTGGACGACAAGGCCGTTTCGTCCTGAGACAGAGACATGCTGCGAGGGGAAATAGAAAGTTTGTTTCGCATTTCAGCAATGTAGGTCTCGAGCTCGTTCAGCTTGTCCAAGAACTCTCCTTGGCTGGTCTCACTGACGGGGGGAATCGGGTAGACCTGAGACGGCAGCATCGACTGTGAGATCGAATGCTCAAGCGGAATGACGTTCGGCATGACGGGCTGGGACACGTACTGCAGCTGCTGGGGTGGAAACTGAAGCATGTACGACGACGACGCCTGCATCATGCCTGAATCGGCAAGGTCGAAGCCGACGAGCTCGCCGCCAGCGTTGTGAACCTGGTACATGGTAGCAGACGGGTCTGTGGCGCAGGGCGTCGCGGTCTGCACGCCGGTACGAGACGACGACGACGACGCCGTACGCGGAGTCGCCGACGCGGTCAGGCGAACGTCAAGAATAATTTGAGGAAACAAGCTCGGCTGAGTGGCATCGGGAGAGGGCAGAGGCGATGGCGCTTTGAGAGCAGGGTCTATGGGGGCTAGGACGACAGGAGCCTTGGCATTGGACGAGTTGGCCGGTGCCGAACTAGCTGCCAGAGATTTGGTGCGGAAAGGCAGCAGGCTGAAGATCGACGACGCAAAGGACTTTGGCACGGAGAACAGAGAGGCCATCAACGACATTGTAGATAGGGGAGAAACTAATTCCGGAGTCAGACAGGCAGCGAGGTGACGGCCAGGTGACGGCAAGCACATACCCAAAGACATCACGCCAAATCGCAAAGGTGAAACAGTGCCTGCGGGAGAGGACTTCGAGGCAAGGTCGGACGGGTCGTCGCCACCAGAGGACGGGGGGACGGGCTTGATCGAGGGGCGATCGGCAAACAGGGAGACGAGCCTTGTCCACAGCGACGGGCTTTGAGAAGCGGCGGCGGACATCGCGGCGGGAGGCGGGGCGGACACTGCGGCAGATAACGAAACAGAAGAGAACGGCGAGGGATGGAGACAGACGGGGAGAGAGAGAGGGAGGGAGAAAGAGAGAGAGAGAGAAGACGAAGACGAACGGCGACGGTGAACCTATTGACCGCAGCGGACGAGAACACTGGATGAGAAAGTGACGGGAAAAAAGCCAGCGACCGGACAGGGCATGAAATTGATGGATGCAGAATAGTAAGCCAGAGAAAGAAAAGAACAGCGCCTTTCGGGGGCGCCGCCGAGAACAGCACCGCCGCAATCTTGGGTGCTATATACGTTGTCTTGGGGGCCGTAGAACCCCGTCCGCCTCTAGTCCCTGCACTTCGCTCGGCGAGTGACGTCCACTCCTCCTCGCTCTGCCCTCGCGCACTCTTGCGTGCCGGTTTCTGCCGCGGTGTGGCCGCAGTGCGAACCGCAGCAGTGCGCCGGCAACAATGCGCCCGCCGGCCTCTGGCGGTGGGCAGCGTTTTGTTCTACGTCGTTGCGCGTGTGCCTGCATGGCCCTGCGTGGGATCGCAAGCGGTCTGCGCGCTCGCCTGTCCAGAACTCCAGAACCACGCACGGCACTGCACGTGATGCACATGTGCCAAACCGCGTGTGCTTCTTGCCGCGCGCTGCACCGAGCGGGCGGGCGATGCCGAGACTGCAGCCTAATGCAGTAATGCGCGTCATCGCAGCCTGCTTGCTTGAAGTCTTTGTTCTGTGCGTCCCTTTCCATCGCGCGCAGGACAAAGACGTTCCTCTCGAAAACCGAAAAAGTCAACTCAAAAACAAATCAAAAATTAAAAACAGCACAGCGTGACCCCCGGGCATATGGCAGCTTCGGCACGAACAGCAGGTAATACGTCACAACAGCACCTGGCGGTTGCTTTCCGGTTTATGTTCTGTTCGCTGACCCACTCCCAAAGGCCGCGAGGAGGTCAACTTCATAGCCCGCAGGCTCGCGCACTACTACTCCAATGTCGCCATCTGGGTAGATCTCGTGCCGGCGTACGCGATCACGAACAAGCGCCAGCTCGTGCGCGCGCTCACGCCGGTCGTCCTGCGGCATCCCGCGCTGCGCACGTCAGTCATCGTTGACCCGGCCGATGCCGGCCACCGCGCCGAGCTGCGCCTGAAAACCACAATTGACCTAGCGCAGTATGTAGAGTTCATTGACGCGGACGTGGCGACGGACGAGACCATGCCCGTGTTCTTGAAGGAACTGCACGACGTCTGGTTCGAGTACTCAGATAACGACGACGACGGCCGGCAGAGGCTGTGGAAGGTCGTTGTCGGCAACGAAGGCACGTCTCTTTTCTTTGTGTTTGACCACGCCGTCCTGGATGGAAAGTCCGGCGTCATCTTTCTGCAGGACCTTGTTGCGTCAATCAAAGACCTGCCGTGGTCGCCGTCCGAGTCGACCGACGGCGATGACTGCGCGCCGATTGACCTGTCTGCCCCAGAACTGCAGTACCTGCCTCCGGACATAACGCCGCAGATAGATCATGTCTTGGGGCCTCGTCCAACCCAGCATCCGCCATCCGCGGTAGAGCGCCTCGACGGCGGCTTCAGCGGCTTGTTTGTGGACCTCGCGCCAGAAAAGCACTCGTTCACGACCATCACGCTCGCCGTGGACGACTCGGCCGCACTCGTCGAAGCGTGCCGCAGCCACGGCACGACCCTCACCGGCTATCTCCATGCCGTCGTCCTGTCGGCGCTCTCACGAGCCCTGCCAGGCTGTGCCGCGTTCGACACGATGATCCCGGTGAACGCGCGCCGGTACTTCAAGGACCAGTACGTAAAAGAGCTCGACCAGCACGCCGAGGACATCCTCGGCGCGTACATCCTCCAGATCCGCCGCGTGACGCCGTCGACGCCTGCACTGTCGTGGCCGGAGGCAGTCGAGTTCAGCGACCACCTCCGCGCGTCGCTCGCGCCGGAAAGCGCGCCGGGCTGGCTTGTCGCGTCATTCGCACCGGACACTGCGGCGACTCAGGACGTCATCCGCGGGTTCCAGAGCAAGATCGGCCGGCCGCGCGACTTCGACGTCGTGATCTCGAACCTGGGCGCGTACGACTTTGGCCCGAAGGACGAGGTCGTGCGCCGGGTCGGGTTCTCGCAGTGCTGCTCCGAAGTCATGAGCCCGATCAAGTTCAACGTGATTGGCATGCGGGGCGGCCAGCTGGTCGTCTGCATTGACGCGACGGAGGTCATGAGCGCGGAGACCGTGGCCGACGTCGTTAGGTATTTTAGACAGGGCCTGGAGGAGACCATCCGCCAGGCAAAACAGAGCATATAGGGTATACAGGTATATAGAGCATTAGAGCATTGGATCACGTATTGGGCCAGTTTGAACTTCAACAAAGCCAAACGCTGGATTGAAAATTGATTTACATTTTTGTAATACGAAGATTGCCAAAATGAACTTTCTATATAGAGCGTGTGCAACAGAGATACGAAGAACATTCGCCAAAAGCGAAAGAAGATTGCGCTTAGTACTTTTTGTGGGGAAACCGCGTCGAGTTTCAGTTTTGCTCACACTTGGGCCTGCAGGGACTGAGCGTATTCGCGAAAGTTAGCACTTGAGTATGTCTGTATGTACTGTACTGTCCAGAAGCAATGTTTTGCACATCACATTAATTGTCAGCCTTTGGGTTACTTAGACTACCTGGCCAAGCATAATGCAACAGGGCCAGAATCCTGCTGAATATTTGAAAACACCGCCACGAGGCGACGTAGTTGGGTCCATCATCTTGAAACGAAAAGCCCGCCCCCTCTCCTTTCCTTCCCCTTTCCCCCGCCTCTACCGCACACGCGCATACCTTGCTCGCATTTCCTGTCTTTTCGTGTCGTGCTCGGCGTGCAACACCTATTATTTATTCCGGTACGTCTGAAACAACCGAACGTCTCTGCATGTCCTGCCCACCACTGACAGAAGGTCGAATTGGCCAAAGCCCATGCATGGATGGCCCAGCATACCGAAAAACGACGTTGTGCCGGACGCTAAGCCGTGCACGTGCCCTTGGAGCCTTGTGCGGCGCCAACTTTAAAATGAATTCAGCCCCTGTAAACTCAACTGGCGACTGATAATTGTTCGGTCGCTCAGACGTGAGCGACGTGGGAACGATTAGTTTATGGGCCGGACGCGAGTTGATTTGCCCGCCTGGTCGGCCCCAGGGTTCTGCGCTAAACTAGTAAACCGGGCTCCTTCGCTGCTGCGCTCTCCGCTCGGAACGCGGCTCCGCTCCGCTGCCCACTCTCCGCGCGGATGGGTGGTCTGTCCAGTGAGCTTCGGCCTCCCGGCGACAGACACACCAGCATCAGCACCAGCACCAGCAGCAAAACTTGCCGTGCTCGTCCTCGTCCTCGTCCTCCTTCTCCTGGTCCAGTCCGGTTCCAAAACAGCCATGCCGCCCTGTCCCTGCTGAAGTTCGTCAGTCCGCCATGTCCGCCATGCCCGACAGCGCAGAAACGAGTCGCCGGTCCTCGTCCGAGTCATCGCCAGGGCTGTTTCCCGCTTCGCCAGACAACCAAAAGCTGGCGTCCTCGTCGCACGACCACCACGACGACCACCACCAGCAACTCCACCGCCATGCCGACGAGCACGCCGCGTCTCGGTCTCGGGACCTCCACGACCTGCTCACGAGCAGCATCGGCTCGATTGACCTCGGCAGCAGTGCATCCCAGCCACTACAACCAGCACGACGACGACCGCAAGTGAACTCTTCACCATCACCATCCGACGCGACCTACCCCCTCCGAATCAAAACCAGTACAGCCGCAATCACCACGCCGAGCGCAACAGCCGACGTCCGCCTCCCTGCATTCACTCTCTTCCCACAGCTCTCGCCCCGGTTTCAGGCTCCTTCTACTGCTGGTGCCGACCGATATGATTCGCCGTTGTCGTCGTCATCGTCTACTTCGTCTTCCAAACGGCAGTCATCGTCAAGCGGGCCGTCGTCTATCTCTGCCACACAATATCGCATGCAGCAGCAGCATGGCCAGTCGTACAACATGCCCGCCTCCTCGTCATTGTCTGCACTGTCTGAGTCATCATCATCTACAACCTCTTCCTCTCCCGGCTCATTAACCTCAGCCTGCTCCTTCTCCTCGTCAGCGTCATCATTGTCATCGTCGACGTCGTCGTCATCATCGTCATCGTCATCATCATCCACGCCCCGCGACCTCTTTCCTCAGTCCACCCAGTTCGACGTCAGCATCCCCATCCTTCCTGACCCATCGCCCGTGTCCGAGCCCGCGTTCTTCTCCCCGTTCGCAGACACCAGCGCCAGGGCCGAAGCATCGTCGTCCGGTCGGAGCCCGCCGTCGCCAAAGGCATCGCTGCTACCGCCGAATGCGAGGCGCCAGAGCACTAAGCATCAGTCGCAACAACGTCACCACCACAGTCACCATCACCATCGGCCCGAAATGGATGGTAGCGCGAGTGATTCTTCATAACTACTCAGAAGAAGTCTGCATAATGGTTGCATTGTCCAATTTACACCATCCTTCTCAAGTACATACATATTACATGGACTCCCGTCATGTTAAGAGATCTCAGGTTATTGTTGTAATCAATTTGGATTGGCGTTCTTAAATATTGTTCTTTCTGGTTGGCTTCTGTTCCTACTCCAATAAATCTCATAAACTCATGAGTCAGGTTTTTCATATTAAGAACCGTACAAGAGAAGACAAAAAAAGTAAATTTTACAGATACATATATAACAACTCAACGCATGACATTTTAGATTTTTTTAAGCTACTGCGCCAGTCAAGCCGTCGCCGTCGCCGTCTACTCGTCCCGGAGCAGCGCCTCCCGCTTCTCCGCAATGCGCTGCTGCCGTCTCTCCCGCGCGGCCCTGTTCCGCACACGGCGGGCCTCGGCCTCGTCGCTCAGAGCGCGCTCGCGCGCCTTCTCGGCCTTGGCCTTGATCACGTGCTCGATAACCTGGCGCTTGTGCTTGAAGGTGTTACCCTTGGCGAGCTGGTAGAGCTCGTGGTAGAGGTGCTTGTCGACCTTGCCCGCAGCGCGGTACTTGACGAGCAGGCGGCGGAGAACGCGCTGGCGGCGGAGCCACACGATCTGGCTCGGGAAACGAGCATCCTTGGTACCCTTCCTCTTACCGAAACCGGTGTGACGGCCGGCACGCTTGGCCTCCTGGAGAGTCCTCGTGCGCGAGCGAGAGTGAATTGTCACTGGCTTCTTGATAACCAAACCGTCCGAAATCAGCTTGCGGATGCCCTCACCTGTTCGCAGTAAAGAACGTTAACTCCCCCGCACTTCCATAACACATTTGAGCCCCAGAAAGAGGAAAAGCAAGTGGTGACATACGGCTGTTAACGCCGGAAATAGTCGTCGACTCATTAGGATCCAGCCAGATTTTCCTCTTGCCGACGCCGAGAACGCTGGCGGCAAGGCGCTTCTGAGTAACGAGGTTGGACCTAGTGATCATAATCAGTTAACCTCATGCACTTCAAGCCAATCAACCCAGCGGGCCAGTTTTGTCTGCCAACAACAACCAGGAACGACGCAGCCCTCCCATCCGCAACAATGAGAGCCCATGCAACCCCTGCGCAGTAATCCTTCAATCTCGAAGACAAGAACCCGGCCGACCGCGCAAGGTGTGCACTCTCCCCCACTGCCACGGACGAAGAACGCATACAACGCCGCAAACGCTGCCACAAGAGTACCGCGAGTACTAAACATACATTTCGAATCACCGGGGGAAGGAGATATAAAATGCCGTGAACGGGGTGGTGGTGGTGGTGGTTGACGTCCGTGGGAACCAAGTCTGGAAGGAAAAGAGAGAGAAGAGGGCGAATCGACACAGTGTCCGGCTCACACAACACTGTTCGACGTGCCAAAAGTCCACGGGTTAGGGCTGCAATTGTTAGCAGCGGGTCATCAACGTCTCGAATTAGGGCTCGTTGCGTTGGGTGTTTCTCCCATCGCGGTTCAGCTTGATGCGCGTGACTGCGCTTTTTAGGGCTAGCCAGTAGACAATTAGGGTACAGCCCCTGCTTGCGTTTGGATTTCAGGGGCTTAATGCTAGTGGAACTTTCCGCGGTCAACCGTGCGCTCACCGCTTCCCAGCAACTCCATAAAATTTCTCTGTCTTTCGGCTACATACATACTTTTATTTCTATGGCATACTTCCCTTCTGGCGTTATCATAACGACGGTATTTTATTTTGCTGTAATGTGCTAGCTACTATCATTTAATACCATACCTTCCAAACAAATTTTTTCACGTTTTGGATATAATTTTGATGTTCATGTCCATCAAGTGTATGTGGAACACACTAATAATCATGACAATCCCTTATCCCTTCCTCATCCTTCCCAATCTATCGCGGTCCCTCATTCCATTTATCGCGCATCCTCTGTCCGTCCCTATTCTATCCTTGTCCGTCATTCCATCTGTCCGCTGTCCGCGGATTGTATATGAAAAACATCAGAACCTCAGAAGGGTATCCGCACACGAACTTTCGTCAACACTCCCGCATCCGAGCCTTTTTGAAATCTTCAATATGCATGATTTGCAAGTCCAAATTCTTCGCTTCGCAATGGTATTAACCATTTCAACAAATATACGCGTGTGCACGTGTCTTGGGGAGTTCACAGCTTTAATGTCCGGGTAATCTAATATAAATAGTTTGAAATTTTGTGAGACTAAGAAAAAATTACCAATACGTTTTCGAGAAACTTATCGATCTGGTGGAATGTCGACTACGGTGATGCAAAGTGGTCAAAGCAAAAGGCTGGTTGAGAAATCGGAAGCTGATGGCATCACCGAAAATTAAGGAATCTGTGAACTCGTGTTTTGACAGATATTTGCAAGGTTCAGGGTACGGGAGCAACTGAAAATAAAATGAGGTATAACTCTGGCAGGTGAAAATCTGGGAAGTTGACGCACCGCAGTCCATTTTGCATGTTCAAAAGTTGATGCGGATATGTGCGTCACTCACACCACATAGAGAGCATGCCCCTCCCTCCCCTTCACTTCACCGTCAACCTTTGCCCAGCTCTCTGGCCATCCCTAGCGTTTGCACCTTGCCATGGGGTCTTCTTTCCTTGGTCTGGTCATATGCTATCATGTCCCACCATGTCACTCTGCGATCATTACTCCGTCGCGGCACCATATTTAGTTCGCCGATGGACCGTCACTTCCGATCTTGCGCGCTACTTCCCGTCTGGGCTGGCTCACGGTGACCTGCTTTTAATTCAAATTGTATTTAAATCGCTGGCACTACATGTTATTGTCTGACTTACTGACTTTGTTATAGGAGCGTGATCGACCCATCTCCGTAGGCGTTGAAAGTCAATCAATCGTTCGACCTCAGACATCGACATGGCTCCATACGCGTCAGTTTAGATAATATACTGAAAATCCATCAGTCATTCGATCTCTTACATCAACATTGCTCTTACATGCGGCAGTTTACACTCTGGGGGTATTTATGATCGGATTCTATTAAATCTCATTGCATTGCAGACGCTAACCGATATTCAGACAGCTGCGTCTAGCGTCGCCTTCTCATTACATCTCAGTCGCTCCCGCACCTTAAACGGCACTTTCCTTGATCGGCACCAGCATCAGTCTCCGTGCCGCATGTGCTCAAGCAATTTTTAAGACTTGGTGTAGAAAATTTCTACCATCGAGCAAGAGCAGTAAGCGATTCGACAGTGAGACAGACAACCAGGTGTGCGGATATGCGGAAGTGTCGACGAGAGGTCGTGTGACTTACGCCATTCTGATATTCTGATGCTTTTTCGTTTAAATTCTGATGCGGTTGCGTTTATAATTCTGATTCTTTTTTTCTTTATACATACATGCATACAATCGGCGGGCGGCGGAGAGAGGACATGGATAGGATAGGGACGGACAGAGATGAATAAGGACGCATGATAGATGGAATGAGAGACCGTAATAAATTGGGGAAGGATGATGGAAAGATGACCGAAGGGATAAGGCACATTGTCGTGATTATATACGGTGTACGACACATACGAAAAATTATATGCAAAGTGTGAAAACTTGTTTGAAAGGTATGGGATGGAATCATGGTAACTAGCATTTATTGTAGCGGAATGAGGTAGTTAGTACATACCATATCATAACGTATCGTAATGACAACGATAATAAAAGCCGAAATAGCTGACCAACTGAAACAATATCTTCGATCGAAACGAGAAGGCAAAGTAGATTTTGAATGGCTTATGCCAGTTTGTGTGTTACCCGGTTAACGCGTCTAGTTTCCAAATTCAGATCATGAGTTTTTTTTAACAGTCTGGAATAGCCGTGGTTTTAGAGATGAGCTTATCGACTGATATTGGGCTGGAACGAACTTCGCACAGCTTCAATGGAGACGACTACTTTCGATTCGGGAGCCAGAAGTATCGGCAACATAAGTATGCCGAAGCAGCCATTTTGTATACCAAGGTCGGTGCTGTTTATTTTTTATTCAAGTGAGATGGTTTGTTTTGCTAACGCTCTATATTTAAAGGGATTCGAGGTCCTTCTGAAGGAGTCGAAGGTGCCAAGCATCGGCCAACTTGATCAACGCGCATTATGCTACGAGCTGTCAGGAGATTACGACAACGCGATAATAGATGCGCTTGATATGATCAAACTGAATAAGAAAAATGCCAAGGGATATATTCGCGCTGCTAAAGTATACCAGCTACTCGGACAGCATGAGCTTGCGACTGAAATATGCAAATGCGGCATTCGAGCGATTGATCCACAAAGCAAATCGACTTGGGTATGTTTACATTGTACAGTATGGACCGTGTTAGTTGGTTACTTGCTCACCGCAACTCTTTTCCCTATCAGGAACTCAAGCAAATTTATGCCGCGATTTCGGGCCAAGCCTCAAAGCGGAGAGACAGAGAGCAAATAGACAACGGCGCACGGAAAAAGAGATCTGTTGTTACTACTCCAACAACTGCACTTCCAACCACACTACCAGCGATGGACATTATGCAGTTTTTACCTTTGGAGCTTATTGAGATAATCTTTAGCTACATGTCTTTCAAGGACGTAATACGATGTCAGCGGGTGTCCAGACTGTGGCGTCAAATCATCAGTGGTAACCCGAGACTGTGGGTCGTTATTGATTTCCGGAAAAAGGGCAGTTCGCAAATTACAATCTCGAGCGTTCGAAAATGCTTGGAATTTTCACGAGGATATGTTTCGGAGTTGTACCTCTCCGGTCTTAGATCGCGAGATCTTCAATCCATCGGCGCTGTCTATGCAGATACTATTGCCGATAACAAACTCAGCAAACTATACTTGGAACCTGGCGCAGACATGTTTCGGATAAGAGGTCCCGAAAAAACTGCGCCCCTTTGTCAAAGCCAATGGCTACTTTTTTCGAATCTCAAGCATCTTGTACTGCACGCACCGTATTTACATTCGACTTGGAGACATGTGGCCGATGGCAGATTCCCGAATCTACATGCTTTGCACACATACTCGACGGCGATACGGGGAACAAAGAGGCCGAATATTCCAGACGAAATGGTCGAGTTGCAGACACACAGTGGCTTTGAGCACAGAAACCTACAGATTGCACATCTGGAGGGCGAGTCGCGTTTATTGTCGCAAGAATCGGTCGCGAATGCTATGGCCTCTTTCCCAAATTTGCAACGTCTCGCTTTAATTGATTGGCATATTGCGCCGAAGGATCTTGGTCAAAGTAGAGTCGACCTTTCAAAGTCGAATGGGAAATTGAGAGAACTGAATTTAGGCTACTCGAACATGATGTGTGTTCCAATTGTCCCGAGTACATGCCAAAAATTAATGCTGTCTCATACATCCATAGCGCCTCGCCGGTTTAGAACGATAGGACATTCGAATATGCCAGCATCCGAGGACACTTGTGGGATATCCACGGAGATCGCAAGCGATGAATACTCCGGTTTGGTGCTGCTAGACTTGTCTTTCAATAATGAACTGGACGACTCACAGTTTTGCGATGCACTAAAGCGCTGCAATCGCGATCGAATGTTACGGTTGGACCTGCGCTCCTGTCCGCTTTTGAGTATTACATCAGTAACCATGTTTGCGGGGAAGTTTCCTTTTATTCGTGCTCTTGACCTAGCTTTCAACAGTTGGGTCGATGATGTGGTCCTGAGCGCGCTGCATGTATTGAATACCCTGGAGTATCTAGACATATCCGCAACGAAGGCGACTTTGGCTGGAATAGTGACCATGCTTGTCGGGCGCGATCTCCATCCTCAGGGTCGGCCGAGTATTGTGAAGTTGACAGAACAGGTCAACGCAATGTATTCGTCACCTCGCGACACACTATCGAACGGTCGGACGAAATTGAGGATGCTAGTCATGAATAAATGCGACTCCGTTAGTAGGGAATCCTCGGCGTGGCTTCAAGAGTTGGGTATTAAAGTGGAACACGATTTATCGGATACGAATGTTTATACCAATGTGAAGAGGTTCTAATCTAGAACTAAGCGCTATTTGCGCTCTTCACCAATTGCATTGCACTTTGAGAATTTGTGATAGTCGAGAGCACTCATCTCCATTGGAATCATCGCTACGGCCAGCATTTTACTTGTGGAAAAAAGGCAGAGAATAGGCGTTACAAAGGAAGATTTTAAATCAACATTTTTTTGTTTCCTCGCATGCTGTAATTCAGCTGCCTCCCTGACGAACCCTCAAAATGGTGCCGTGTGGCAAGATACTAAACTCTGCATCATTTCCGTGCTCTAACGACAAGCGAGAGCTGTTGACCAGTCTCAGGAGAAGTATGTCAGAAGAAAACCGCGGCGACAATTGAGTCCTTTCCTTTCCAACCTAACTAAAACACGATTCTCTCTTTCAAGACGATTTATTTATACAAAACACGAAAATATCAGAGTACACTGACTCAATCATACGTCATAAGTATACTCCAAGCTTCCCCACCAGTACGGCTTAATATCTGGCCTGACCATTTTAGCTGCTTTGTCCAGAACCAGTAGGATCTCCTCTGGCAATGGACCTTGCTCTAGAGCGACCAAGTTTCCCTTCAGCTGATCTATCGAGCTTACACCGATAATGATGCCATCGCCCTTCTGTCCTTTAGCTGCACCAAGGTTTAACTTTGAGTGATGCACTAACCAGCGGAGTGCGACTTCCAGCAGAGGAATAGAATGCTTGTCGGCAACGGACTGGATCAAGTCCAGAGCATCCCAGTAGACATCCTTAAAGTACCGCGAACGGTATAGAGCACCTTGCGCACCAACAGCAGCGAATCTTCCGGTTGTAGGAAGACCTTCAGCCTTGCTGTACTTGCCGGAAAACATACCGCCAGCAATGGGATTATAGACAACGATGTCAAGTCCATAATGGCGTAGAGCCGGGATCAGTTCTTCCTCGATGTCGCGGGAAATGCAATTATACCGCGCCTGGTATAGAGTGGGCTTTACCAACCCATGATCGCGCGCCAAAGTGACGATCTCGGCAACTTCATACGCTGTGAAATTTGAAATTCCGAAAATTTTGAACTTTCCTTGCTTATAATACTTGTCAATGACTGTCAACGTCTCCAGAAAAGGAACGCTGCGGTCAGGAGTATGGAGATAATACGCTCCAACACTGTCCACCTTTAATTCACCAAGCGATTTCTCGAGGTGCGTTGGCAATATGGCCTCCGAGTGGATTCCAGGGACATTGGGAAAGCACTTCGTAGCAATGTCGAAATTATACACGTCCTTGAATCCCGCGGCCGCAGTCCATGCTTCTTGATCCCCGCTGGTGTATGCGCGTGCCGTGTCGAGCTCGTTATATTCCGCGTCCTTAAAGTACTGGAAAATCTCCTTCGTTTGGTCCAGATCTGTAATACGGGCCGTAGGAGAACTGGCAGGACCAAAGGTCATGCATCCTGATATGGCTTGTTAGGAGATTGCAATTATCAAGGCGAAAGTTGTTGATCCCAGCAGTAAATCGTACTTACCTAAGATAATGCGATTCTTCTCAGCCATCTTAACTACTTGTTATGAGACAAGCTGGTAATAGTGCAAATGAGCGCTCCCACTCAATATATAGACCCGGTCCTCTGTCATGGCAGCTAATTAGATAAGATTGACTATGTCCTGTGCGGTCTTAGGATGTGGGTATAATCGGTTTAAGCCCGTGATGCTAACTCCGCGTTGGAGTTGTCCCGTCACCTCACATTTGCACAAGCCAAAAATTTAGTGAAATTGGACACTTTTTAAGATGATACATTTGACAATTCATCAGCTATCCTTGAAATTGCAAGATTTTATAGTTTCGTTGTAATACGATCCAATTGGATCCAGTAACGTTCCAACTCTGCTTGCCATATGGTCATTGACTTGGCTACTTTCGCATGTACTGTGTTCTGCACTTTAGCGATTGAAATATATCTTCTGCCATAGTGTGCACAACGTTGTCACGATGCCTAAAAAATATGAATTGTTTTACTCTGCAGGTTTGTTTTCAAATTTGTGATCTTTTCTGGAACGGGCAGTTAAATAGGTGTACATAAATCAGAGTATAGATTTCGGTTACATGACATCAAAAGACTCGGCCGACAATATTACTCTGGATATTTTTCGCTCAAAATGGAGCCATGCGGCAAGACCTCAATACCTGCTTCTTGTCGCGCACAGGCGACATGTGAGAGCTATTTCATATGGCAACTATGTCCAAAAAATATGTCCAAAAAAAAAAAGACCACAATTCAGTGGATTTATACAACACAGGAAATATCAGAGTACAATGCAACTCAATCATACTTATAGGTATATTCCAAGCTAAGGTGCCAGTAATGCATAATATCTGACCTGACTATTTTAGCTGCTTTATCCAGAGCAACTAGAATCTCCTCTGGCAATGGACCTTGTTCTAGAGCTTTCAAGTTTCCCTTCAGTTGATCGAACGTGCTGATACCAATAATAATACCATCGCCCTTTTGGCCCTTAGCTGCACCGAGTTTTAACTTCGAGTGATGCACTAACCAGCGGAGCGCGACTTCCAGCAGAGGAATAGAATACTTGTCAGCAACGGGCTGGATCAAATCCAGAGCATCCCAGTAGACATCCTTAAAGTACCGCGAACGGTATATATCACCTGGACCACTACCAGCGAATCTTCCGGTTGTAGGAAGAGCCGCATTCTTGCTATATTTACCGGAAAACAAACCACCGGCAATGGGGTTATAGACAACGAGGTCAAGTCCGTAGTGGCGCAGAGCCGGGATCAGTTCCTCCTCGATGTCGCGGGAAATGCAATTGTACCGCGCCTGGTATAGAGTAGGCCTGACCAACCCATGATCGCGCGCCAAAGTGACAACCTCGGCAACTTCGTAAGATGTGAAATTTGAAATTGCGAAAATTTTGAACTTTCCTTCCTTGTAATATCTGTCAATGACTTTCAAAGTCTCCAGAAAAGGAACACTGCGATCAGCCGCATGGAGATAGTACACTCCAACACTGTCGACCTTTAATTCACTAAGCGATTTATCGATGTACCCTGGCAATTCGGCCTCCGAGTGCGTGCCAGGCGTATAAGGATAGCACTTCGTCGCAATGTCGAAATTATACACGTCCTTGAATCCCGCGGCCGCAGTCCATGCTTCTTGTTCCCCGCTGGTGTACACACGCGCCGTGTCGAGCTCATTGTATCCCTCGTCCTTAAAATACTGGAAAATCTTCTTGGTTTCGTCCAGATCTGTAATACGGGACGTGGGAGAGCTGGCAGGACCAAAGGTCATGCATCCTGTTTTGACTTGTTAGCAAACTGCAGGTACCAAAGCAACATAAATAGCACCTACCTAAGATAATTCGATTCTTCTCGGCCATTTGAATTGCTTGCATAAAAAAGCTAGTAATGTGTTGCAACTAAGTGGCTACGCTCAATATATAGACCCGATGCTCTCTGCCTTATCAGCCAGTGGATAAATCATGTCCTTTCCGGCCTTAGGACAAGGGCATAAACTTGGTTTAAGGCCGTGATGCTAACTCCGCACTGGAGTCCATCGTCTGTGGTTTGATTGTTTATGTGAGAGCTTGGGTGCACGAGTGAGGGGTTAGTGTGGTCACGCAGTAATGTCGAGACGCACAAGTCGATCGATCGGGTTCACAAGCTTATTTTCCTGCGCTTCCAATATGCGAAATCACTTCAACTTCATTCTACAATAATCGCGTTCATCGTTTGGTCCAGGTTTCCGCTTTTTTATGTCGAGCTGAATTCGACATCTCCCGACAGCGGCATTCGGCTCTGCCAAACCAACGTAGGAGACGCTGATGGACAATTCCTGCAACATATTATGAGTGGCTGTGCGTGGCTGTGCATTTTGTGAGCCACACCGCGTGCACGGTTACAGAAATGGAACATCGTCAATAACGCTACCGCTCACCCAGCCAGTTTTTAAATCGCCTGCCGCTCGATGGATATCACCTGCCGCCCGCTTCTTTCCCCATTCTTCTTTTCTCTTTTTTCTCCACTGGCCCTTGTGCGAATCACATACCTGGGTTGCGCGGTACACCACCTTGGTTTTATATGAGCCTGTTTAGTGAAGGTCTTCGGATCAACAGAAGGAGTCCAGTCGCCTGAACGTGATCTCCCCTCATGCATTATCCCTAGTCAAGTCGGACCGCTTGCGGGCAACGGAAAGTCCGTAGGCGGTTTTGATGGATGGATGCATGTGTGCCTCGATTCGTTGTCCGTCATAGGAGGGTGTCGAGTGTGTATGGGAGTCATAGGACACGCCGTCTACTATGGCTATGTTTCTTTCCCCCGTATGGGGGTTGGAGGCTCAAGGGGAGTTTTTAGTGGGTAGTCACATCGCACTGTGGAGTCCCACACTTCCCTGTTTGTTTCTCTCTCGCTGCGGCTTTTGAGAGGTGGGCAGGGAGTTGGAGATAAAGCTCGTTTTCTCTCCGGCCGCAGTCCCCTTACCGGGTAGATTTGGACTTCGGTCTGATGAGGCGCATAATTCAAAAACAAAAAAATACGATCATTTGGCATATATTACGGTTTTCTGAATCATTTACTATTTATTTACTCGTTATTTTCAATCCTTTGTTTTTAACATTACTCAGTTCTCGGGTTGGTAGTCATACCATAAGCGATACAAGCGTTACACAGCAAATATGCGTACTTTATACGAATTAGGATACCGAAAACAGTGACGACGAAGTTCAGCAATTGACAGCAGCCAGGCCAAGCCCTGTGATGCTGATAATTTTCTACTGAGCGAGCCGAGATTCTTAATTTCAGACGGCATAATCCCTCATGGTCAACTGGGATATAAAGACTATGATAATATTTGGGTTGATAATGATTAATGTTATTTCAGAAAGCTGAATTTTTAATAGGGGAAATAGAAGCAACAGCTGGTGTTTTGTTAGACGCGTTCATACCATGTTCAGAAACGCGACAGAACTGTTTAGTTGTGAAATTGATCATACTGCAGAGTAATCCAAACAGAATGCACAATCAGCGACTATCTGGCAGCCAATCGTCGTGTTGGCGGCTATGAAATATAACCAAAATGTGGCTCCCATCGCTGTGCTGCTGCAATGCGTGGAGAAGCTCGTGGAGCTGCAGGCTGTTCGTGAATGACAAGCTTAGGGTGTAATCACTAGAAACAGCCGTTCGCATGATAAAAAAGGCAATCGTAAGCATAATTATAACTTGTCAATTTATAATAACTCTACCAAAGTAGTTCCGACATCATAAATACAGTAATACTATATACAGATCTAGAATCATAAATTCGTACGGCAGAACCAAACAGCCAAATAATGCTCTAGACTTTATACACGACGCACACACTGCCACCGCCCATAGGACCTTGTCCCTCTGCGCCGCCACTGACGTAGACATCCGTCTCGCCCCATACACCAGCAACGAGTCCACCAACGGCAGCCCGCGCGTGCCTGGTGCCCTGAATATCACTATCAGTCATCATGGTGTGTCTCTTGCCACGGACAACACCATCGGTCGACGGCTCAGCCTTGACGAAGATCTGAACGCGCTCGGCGCCTTCCGGGATCTTTGCAGTGAGTTCAAGCAGAACCTTCAAGTCAATTGCGTCGGCCATATATCCGTGAACTGCACGGTAGGGATTGGAAACCTTCTTTGAGCTTGCAAGAATAACAATGTGGTTGTTTTCCAACTCCGCGCCAGATGAGCACGATGCACGCGACGACCATCCACGCTCGCCATACGACGCCAATGCGTCCGCAATCCCGTCCTCATTGACTTCTCCAAGCGCAAGAGCAATACCAACAGCAGTAGCTAAACGAGAGTAGCCCATGGACTTGTAAGTGTCGGAAGTGATGCACGGCTTTGCGCTCTTGACAACCTTGGCAGTTGTAAGCAAAGGGCATTTGACGAGAACCATGTGCACGTCATCGGCCTCCACTTCGAGTTCGGCCATGAGTTGCTTAATTGTTTCAGCAGTGACTTTGGCGTGAACATCCGTGCCCATTTCCCAGGGCTCAAAGTCTCGGGTGCTGCCGACTTTGGCCACGAGGCCTTCGTCATAAAGTTTCGTGCCATCAGCAGACAGGTACTCGGGCTCCTTCACGATCAGCGAGACATGAGGGGACAGAACACCCTCGGTGCCACCAGAGAAAACCGAAATTCCACCGTTGCTTTCGAGATGAGGGTCCCACACAGTGGAAGACAGCATGCGAGTGAAGTCGTTAACGCATCCGTTGCCCTCGGTCTTGCCAACAACGGCAACTAAATCCTCCGGCTTGACGCTTGCTGGAAGCTGGCTAAGGCCAGAGACATCACCAGGGTGCGCGGTGCAAAACTTGTGAATAGCAATTCCAGACATCTTCGGTCAACGTTTCAGTAGGAAGGTGTAATTGTCGTCCAGATTGTTTCTAGAATGTGGCTTGTTGGGTGGAGGCGGAAACGGACGAATTGAGTTTGATAAGCAAAGCCCTGATAAGTGAGCCGCACAGTCATTGGCTAATCCATCGTTCGCAAAGTCATTTCTCTGAGTCACCAAAAAGGCATCGCAGCAATCCTGTCATTTTCATGTGTTGAATGACAATACGTCAGATACTACTCCACTCATTAGGGAGAGTCCTGGCTGGTTCACGGAGATAGTGACGTCAAGGCATGGAAATCGCAAGGGCCAGATAACATTTGGATTTCTTGCCAATCAGAATGGCACGCTGGCGTCATTCATGTGGTGAAATGGATGACGCTTTCATTGCATGGAGAGCTGAAGTTCCGATTCAATCGTAATGGCACGGCGTGGGATAAGTCACACTAGTGGGCCAAATCAAATCGCCGCAGTAATCTGCACAATTGCTGTCATTCTTGAAATGCCTACACGACGGGGAAACAAGCATTCTTCGAAGTCTCAAATTGACAGTGCTCTTGAGCTCCTGATCGTCACGTCTCTCAACCGACCTGACTAAGCATATTGTATTCTGCGGCTTTGAGAGACGGTCAAATTCATTTTGTGCAACAACATGCGCTACTTCGTCGATTAGGTGAGCACGGAGGTAATATAATATACAGCCCTAATGATCTGTGTTCAGCATAATCGTCGGCAGTCTGTGACCAAATATGTCGAGAATAATACCAGTAATGCCCTAAATGCATGGTAGTTGTGAGACCAGAAGACAGTAGAATTGAATATGTCGGCGAATTTTCTTTATTGAGCCATCGTTTACTGGCGCAGCGTTCGCTGCTGTGCTCCAGAAGAGTTGAGTACAGGGCCAACCGTATCGCTGTGGCCAACTTCATCCTGCACATTAGCATTCATTGGCTGATAACAGGCATTTCCAATCTATTTGCTTCCTATACGAGTATAAATGTTATATGCAAGAAATAATGAAACGGCACAATCATATTGTAATGCTTCGTGCTGGCTGAAACGCAGACCCGAGAGTACTGTACATACTCGAAAAACTAGCATAATTGGTCTTCTGTCTAGATATCAACAATACTTTACTACAGAATGTGGCTTGTTGAGTAAACGTTGGCAGGTTGGCACATTCAGCAGCGTTGTGAATAAGTTTCAAGTGGAACTTGTACATACAACATATATGCCTTACCTTAGTCGACACCATTGTCTTGAAGGCAGAGTTTGCACATAATCCCGTTCAGAATAAAATAGACTGGTATGACATAAGGGTATAGGACAGAACATAATCTAACCAAACACGATCATTTCAATAGTGCTAGAAATCGTCCGATTGCCAATACCCCAACATTTTGATATGCACAATGACTTTTATTAACCGGCAGTACAATATACATAGGAAAGCATCAATCCAACCTGTAACGTGACACCATCAAACTTATTCCTCAACAACCTGGGTCTGCAGATTCTTAAACGAGGATACATTAACGGCCTGGACGTACGAGAACAAAGGCTCCTTGGCCTTTTCCTCGTTGTTGCGCTTCCGCGCGATGCGAATGCGTAGTCTGTAAGGGACGCCCTTAATGCCTTGCTTCCAGATCTCCTTGTTCAGCTGGGGGTCGAGACGGACATCCTTGGTGCCCTGTCATCACTTCGTCAATACTTCCAGCACTTTAACCTCAGGAACAGTATTTCCAACAAGACGTACCATGTGCTTAAACGCAAACTCCTTGATCTCCTTCACGGCAGTCGGGGCACGCTTCTTGAACTGAACACCGTGAAGCTGTACATCGCAAATCAATTAGCTATTTGTCTTCGCTGATAATCGCAACGCCAGCCATCCGGCAAGGCTTGATAAAACCTACCCGCTTGTGCAGGTGAATGGTGTATTCACGCGTGATGACATCGGTCAACGCAGATCGCTTCTGAGTAGACATTCTGAATGTGTATGGTAACCGGTGGATGGTGACGTGAACCGAGACTTCGTGCAGTGTAGACCCTCAATTTCGACCTTCGACGGAAGTCGGTGATGTGGTTGAAGATGCATCCGGCGAGCAAAAGCCCTAAGAAAAAACCGCAGTCACGTTCACATGAAAGCTGCAAACCCTAACTTGAGAAGACAGCTAAGGTTTAGAGAAGCAAGGTTCAAGTGAAAATCTTAATTTCTGTTTCCGTCCTCAGTCACGTGCTTTACCCGGGCTTGACCGTTCTTGCCTTGGCCGGACAAATCAGAACAACGAAATTTCTTCGGCACAGCAGAAAGCGGTTTACCTCTTCTTAGCAGGCAGCTATCCCCACAACACCTTGCATTCCCAGCAATGGCTGCTCGAATTATGTCGTTGTCGGTGCGTACTAGGCTGTTGACAGATTCTTTTACGGGAAGTGTGCAACAGCTGTCATTGCTGCGGCAGCCTTCGCGGTTGTTCAGCTCGACTGCCACCAGCCATGCAGACCCCAATCCGAACAAGGTTACGAAGCTGAAAGATCCCGCGAAGTTCAACATGCCATTTCCTACTCGATTCAATCCACGATCGTCAGCTAATACAGCTCGTCCGATCTTGCCTCCGGGTCTAACTTACAATCCACCGCCGTCAGCACCCTCGGTGTTTGAGACCCCGGACATTTTCTTGCCAGCACATGAGCGTCGGACTATTGCTACTGCATCCGCGCTTCCCGTCCTTCCTCCCCCTCTCAGAAATATTACACCGAAAACCTATCAGCTAACAGAAGACGACATCGCGGAAATCAAAAAACTGCGAGCGGAGAATCCCGACAAGTGGACGCGACATGTGTTGGCGAAGAAGTTTGGGTGCTCACAGTATTTTGTTGGAATGGTGGCGCAGGCAACTGAGGAGCGGAAACGAGAGATGGATCGGCGCCTGGACAAGATAAAGTCGCGATGGGGTTTATTCAAACGGCACGCGCGGTCTCAAAGGAAAAAGAGAAGGGAGATGTGGATGCGGGATGATTAGGATTCTTTCGATACATTGGAGTTCACTTTTTATGTAAATATCTTTCGGGAATTGTGTAATTATATGCCGCTAAATCATATATCTATTCTTATGGATGGCTAACACTTGAACGCCCTTCCCTGATTACCCAAAACACCGAAGTTGAATACCATTTAAATCAATAAAGCGAAATTTTCGTTTCAGCGTGCAAGTCGTGAATCACTCGAGCGAGTTCGCGGACGACTTCATCCAGTCTAATTCGTTCAGGAACACGAGCCTCTTTTTGTGTTTCCAGTCCACCCATCGCAACAGACGACAGACTTACAATCCCACTCTTTAGCTCGGAGTACGGAGCAATGGGATGCTCGATATTGCCCGGTTCATATATAGGCTCTAAGTAAACGTAATCCAGTTGCTAAACCAAATTGTCAGTTGACAATTAAACTTCGTGCCCTATGCATTGTAGCATACTTACTATTCCTCGTTTATTCATCTGGCCAACATCCTTCAGTTCAATTAAGATATCTCGCCAATCGTGACCCGGGATTGGTCCAGGCTCGACAGTGAAGTCTGCAACTTGCACTTCCACCCACATGTCAGACAAAGACACGGTTCGAAATATATCTCGGTTGAGCTTTGTTGAAGATATTAGTGTCTTATTTGGTTCTGGATATATATCGTCGTCGTGAACGAGGACATTAAAGTCCAAGTTTTCCAATCCTGCGGCGGTCTTGCTGATATGTAATCCCCATTTGAGCCTGTACGAACCAGGCGCGACGTGCATGACGCGAAAGACATGAAACCACCAAACTGTTCTAAGCGATAGAACCCTACCAAACGCAGATGCTGGACATCTTTCCACCTGCCAGTAGCCAGCCTGGCGCCAGATCACGCCCCAACCGTCGTCTGCGCAGTACGACTTCCATTGCAGTCTCATTGCGGCGTATATCAATTTCCACGAATATTGCGGCTTAGAGGCCTTCAGAGTCTCTGCGTAATACATAGCTTCTGTTCCAAACTCGGTATTCATTTTGAATATCCAGATGTCGTCGTGGTCTATTACTGTATGGACTTCCTTGCAAACTAACTCGAAGGCGCACATGTCCTTGTTGGGTAACAGCATGCAGATCTCTCCAATAAGCTCCGTCGGAAGGCTTAGTATATAAGGCAGACCATGATAAGGTATAATGGGTTGCTTCGCGGTCATTTTGACTTGAGATTTCGCTATGGCGAGCAAGATCAACTGATGTCTGATGCGTGATCCGAGCCAGAACAGAAGATAAACAAAGGCAACAGGCAATATGACGGCACCGGTACTGGAAAAAAAGGTGCCCAGAGCTAGGCTCACGATGTCAGGTTCAACAGCCGGAGATTGACTCATGAGGAGGTAGACGGTCTGCAATTTATGGTCCTCACTGCTGTCAACATACGTTAAGATTCGACGCAGTGGTTTGTTACGGACGATATTATATTTAGGGCCTGTTTGGTTCCGGCCTTAACCATGGTTTTCGGCCTGTAAACCATGGTTA
>JAKTPS010000130.1:0-38855 GCA_030556275.1 Lipomyces sp. NRRL Y-27488 | reverse complement strand
CTCGACAGCCGCCTCGGCCGCCTCGCGAGCCAACTGCTCGCCGACGTCGGCCTGTCCGCGCGTCTCGATCGCCTTGACGGGCGTCCCAGCCCTCTTCGCGCGCCAGCGGTTCCGTCTCTTGCCTGCCGGTCGCGCTTGCTGCTGCGACCCGGCGGCGTGCTTCGCCGCCGCGCCCCTGGGCGGCTTGCGGCGAAGTTGGAACAAGATGTCAAAGCACATCTTCAGTACAACAAAAAAACTTGAAATTAACGTGATTTGTTTAGCTTGCAACAGTGGAGCGGATTCAGAAAGGTGCAGAAAGTGAAGAGGGACCAACATTTTCACGGTTCGGGTAAGGTTGAGACGGGCATTTCGATTCTGGCCGGCTTGTCCGTCGCCGTTTTGCCAATGATTTACAACCACCACTTAACACTAGAATTTCTGTTGGACTTTATGGACTGCATATTCTGTTATCGTTCAATACGTAGAGTTCATATGGATTTTCTGGCATGCTGATACAAGAACCTGACGATACCGCTATGGCTAGAACTGTAGATGGTGGAGTGTCCACCCAATACAGTATTTCAATATTTTATTTTATGCTCAAGGAAATGTAAAAGAGCCTGCGGCATTTGAACAACACTAGGCCGGGTTGATTAAAACCAGTAGATGGCAAGACATGCCCGTGGTCGGCTGGTCGGTTGGTTCGGCCGAAGAAGCACTGTCAGCGCTATCTACGACTCTAACGCGGGCCGTCCAACGCTCTCGAGGCGACGGCCCCCGCCATTGTCTTGATCGAGCAACGGTAGGAGCAAATAGCGGCCAGAACCGGTAATTTTTTGTTAACAAGGTCTTCGGGTCATTGGCTGGAAAAATGCATTTTCAGCATTCTCTTGGAAATAGTCTAAGCGAAATTCCACGTACATACAGCATATTGGGCCATAACTCCTAACCACCAAAAGTCTAATGGCCTCACGTGTTAGCAGTATGAGGATTAGGCTAGACAGTGATCTAGTAAGCGCTACAACGGTCTAGGACGAAGTGTACTATATTACTCTAGAATTATAGAATACGACACAAAAGTGAGCTTTTATTTCTAATGACAGAGCACCAAAATTTATGAAGATCGTTCCAAAGAAAAGCTGTGGACGATCCAAGATCCTTACCCGAAGCTACTACAGCGGGTAAAAGGCAGCGAGGATATAGGCTCGGCCGAGGCGCCTCTGGTCAGAAGTTTATCAGTTTATCTTACATCCCTCCAAAGATGATATAGAATACAATATGAAAACCGGACGGCAACCACAATCATCTCCCAAGCCCCCTATGATACAACCATACAGCGATAACCTTCTAGTTTTTCCTTTTTAAACGTTCTTTGGACCTGTCCCTTTTGTCTCTTTTGATTATGCCCGGCTTTTGTTCTTTATTATTTGCCTTTTTTCTTATTTATTTTTTTTATAACTCAGTAACGCTTCATAACTATATCGTATTCTCGCCTTCGACGGCAAACCCAGGTCCCAAGCAATGTTCTTACCGTAGCAGTGTACAACCATTACCAAACTAAAGCAAAATGACAAAGGACAGAAGCAACCAAACACAAACCGCACAATGTCTGTCCCAAGGAAAATAAGAAAAAAGGAGCGAGTAAAGCGGGGGAGTTCCTAGTAGCCAAAATCCATAATCAAACGAAAACAACGACGACGCAGCCGGAGGGGTGCCTAATACGGCGTGAACCCGCCTCGCGCGCGGCCGCGGTAGCCGCCCCGGTAGGCTCCTCGCGGCACGAACCCGCCTCGGCCCCTGCCCCGGCCGCGGCCGCGGCCGCGGGCGGACATGCCGGGGATGTTGGTCCGCTTGGGCGAGACCTTGAGGTTGCGGCCGCGGAAGAGGCTGTCGTTGAGCGCGAGCGCGTTCTCGACGAAGCTGGGTTCGGCGAACTCGACGTAGGCGTAGCCCTTGGGGTGGCCGGTGAACTTGTCGAGCAGGATCGTGACGCGGTTGATCGTGCCGCAGCTCTGGAAGTGCGCCTGGATCTCCTCCGGCGTGGATTCGTAGTCGACACTGCCGACGTAGATGCTGCGCCCGTCAACATCCTCGTTCTCTTTGAGGTCCTGGCCCTCCTTGGCCAAGCTCTCCTGCAGCTCGCGCAGCTTCGCGGCCTCGGTCTCCATCTCTGCCACCCGAGCCTTCATGGCTTCAATGTCGTCCTGATGCGCGAATGCATTAGTAAGAGACAGTCCTGAAACCGAAACGTGTAACAAAATACAACTTACCTGAGTGTCTGACATATTTAACACTTCCTTTTGATAAATCGAACAAGACTGTAAGAAATATACAACCTTGCGATCTACGACCATTCTTCAGGAGAATTCTCACCCGTGATTATACGTATACCCTAACCTTGAACATTTATTGGAGCAAATGTGGCCCTCGAGTCCACATACTTCTTGCATCCGAATCTACTATACATGATTATTATATCCTAAAGCAAACCCTCGAACCGATCTATTTATCTAACTCCTCCTTCTTTAAATGCCGTTCTGACCTCTTTCAGAAATCGGCTAAAATCCCTGGACTCGTTCAGCCTTGCAAGAAGATTGTCCAGCACACTCTGGCCCAACGGCGGCTCGCATCGAGTTATTTCGTAATCGTGAGCCGTGAGATCCAGGATTACGTAGTACTCCCTGTCCCATGCTGACTCGTGGATCAGTGTGAAGATTATCTTCAGGTGGTCGTCCTGCACAGATTCGATCCTCATCCCTAGATTCTGCTCCCAGAAAACCAGCTCTGGCGCATTCAACGAGGACTGCGCCAAAAACTTTGACCGTTCCTTGGACCGCTCTGATGAATTGTTAGCAAAAAAAGAGTGGGATGAGTGTCGGCGGAAGAGAGGGGTTTAAGAAGCGCACCTTCTCGCTTCTTCTCCAACATGGCTTGGGTTTCGGTAATTTGCTTCACAACCGCGTCACGAAGGACGGTGAGTTCTTGTCGTTTGAGACTGAACTCTGAGATCGACTGCTCCGTTTCTTGGACTTCCTGTTGCTCCCTCGCGCTCTCTGTTGCGTAAATCTTCGTCAGCATGATTCACGGTCTAAATGACAGAAATTGAATCGCACCATCTGCCTGTTCTTCCTCTTTTTCCTTGTAATACTCAATCTTATTGAGCATGGTCTGCTCTTGCTCTGCATGTCACAGTTAGCCCGACTGTCTGCAACTGGTTCGTCAACCAGCAAAAGAGCTCACCCTTGCCGTCCGCAATTTCCTTTTCAAATCTGTTCCTCTCCTCAAGAATCTTCTTTCTGTCATTCGCAATGTACTCGTCAAACGTTGCCTGGAATGCGTCGACCCTCTTCTTGAGACTGTCAAAGTCGTACGAGAACTGCGGCACCGTCTGGCTGATGTTGCCGGGCGAGCTGCCCGCGCCGCTGGTCTCAGCGGCAAGACTGAGCGCGTCAAAGCCAGACTTGATAGTCGACATGGATGTCATGTCGTGTGATATAATTCGCGTAATCGGTTAGAACGGAGGACTGTGGTTACGGCTATGGCGAAGCACGATGCTGCAGGCCACAACACGACTTTAGATTTGGGAGTAAACAAACCAGAAACGCGAATGTTGGGTAAGGGCTAAAATCACGAGACTGTCAGCAGAAGGGTGTAGTCCCCTGGTCTTCGAGATTTCGATGTCTTCAGCACAGCCTAGTTCGAAGGTCTGCATCCAACAGTCTACGTCCTTGAGAGCCCACCCGCATAATGTCATCTGCAGATGTACGCGACGTTCTCGACCTGGGTCATCAACCAGTTGCTAGCCGACCCCCGCCCGCCAAACGACTCAAAACTGAAGGAAAGAAGCTAGGTATTTCACTCCGTATACGTTGTCAACGACGCGACGGTGATGAGCTAACGGCTCGGCACTTAGATGGAATCAATCGCGAGCTGCACAACCTGCTGGGCGAGAATGCCCCAGCGGTGACGGTGATTCAGAATAAATTCAAGGCGAAGCCGAATTGGATGGCAAAGCCGTCGCCATGGTGAGGAGAATACCGTACTACCGTGCGAAGGCTGAACTGACGATGGTATGCACAGGCTTTGGGCGAAATTCAAAAACGAGGCGCGAGATGATGACTTGGAGTTTCACCACTGGGTTAGAGGGACTGCCATTGAAGGTATGTATTGTGCCTTGACCGTGAGCGAGGGATAGTCTTTTGTTGACTAGTTTGCACAGACGAATACATGTTTGCAAAGTTCAACAAGAAAGTGGATGTTCCGACCTACACAACTGAGGAATACGACAAATGTCTGGCAGATGCTGCATGGACACCCAGCGAAACGGGATACCTTTTCGAGCTCTGCCGAGAATACGACTTGCGATGGCTCGTTATCCAGGACAGGTACGAGTACGTGCCCGAAGCGAACGAGCCACCTTCCATGCGGACGCTGGAAGATCTAAAAGAGCGATACTACGACTGCTGCAGGAAATTAATGGACCTGCGACGGGAAAACGGCACGATGGAATGGAGCTCGCATGACTTGGAGCTGTACAATGCCATGAGTTTCAAGAAGGACAAGGAGATTGCGCGGAAGGAGTATTTGGAGCGGCTTCTCAGTCGGTCGCCGGCGGAAATTGCAGAGGAGGAAAAGCTGATTTTGGAGTATCGGCGACTGCAAGAGTCGTCAAAGAAATTGGTCGAGGAACGGCAGGACTTGTTGCGACTACTGGAATCTCCTCAGACGTCTTCGTCCTTCACGCCGTTCCAGAGCAGCCAGGGCTTGTCGCAACTGGCGGCAAACATCCTGGCCGCGGATAAGAACAGGAGGCGAAAGAACATGCCCGAGGTGCCAGTAAGTACAGCTTCTCCGGCTCCTGCCAAGGCCGGCGGGGCGCAAGCCAATGCAAATGAGCAGCAGTCGTCGCAAGCAGCCGCAGCGCATCCGTCGCCGGCGGGTGGCGCGCATACCAAGCAGCACCAGAACCAGCAGCAGCAGTCGGCGGCGGCGGCATCATCGGCGGGTGGGGCGGCCGCGGCAGGCAGCAAACAGCAAGCAGCGTCTCTGTCGAAGGCTGAGATTGCGCAAAATCTGACGCTGAAGAAGGTCGCCAAGCGAGTCCCGACAGGGAAAGAGGCCAGCTACGGCGTGTCGTTCCACGACAAGCTTGCGCAGGGCGTGTTTCTACGGTCCACGCGCACGACGTCGCTGAAGCCTACGGTGCAGGCCAAGGTCGGGTCGGTGCTGGCGGAGCTGAACATCTCGACGAAACTGGCAATGCCGACGAACAAGGTGTGCGACAAGTTTGAGCAGCTGCAGCAGAGCATCAACGTGCTGCTGGAGACGAAGAGGCAGGCAGATAAGCTGGAGGCGGAGGTTGAGGTGTTGAAGTCGCAGAAGACGGGCACCGCCGGATAGACGGAGTGTAGGATGTAATTGTATAAGTAAATTCGAGAGCTTTGGACCAAAGTCCGCGGGTATTAGTAAGATTTGCAGTGGAACTGGTGCCTGCGAGATTGGGAGGAAGAGAGGAACAATGACGATGTGGTTGTGGTTAGGCCAGAACAAAAGTGGCTCAGTAATAATTAGATGCGCCTTGAATGGACGGTACTGACGTGCTGTGTTCTGACCCCAACCACAGAACCGTGCCCATTTCTGGTTGCAGCCCTCTCTGTGCCCATTGCCCCGAGAACGCCTTCTTGAATTGCCACAAACAACCTGCGTGCTTTGTTTTCCAGCTCATGGCTTTGCGCTGTAATCCGTAGAACGCCGTCGGAGCGGACTCCCGAGAACTGGGCCAGGCGAGCAGAAGCTAGCGGGCTGTGCTGGTGCCGGAAGCACGGAACCCAACTGTGCAGTTCTCGATGTTTCCAGCCGGACCACGTGCCCCAGAAGAAGCGGGCGGCGCTTGGTTCTCGTTGAACCGTCGCCCTTTTGGCCTGTCGTGTGTGTGTGTCAGCTTTCCCTCCCATCTTCATCTTCATCTTCTCGCCGTCCGTCTTCCTCTCGTCCACTCCGCCCTCGACCTCGTCGTCAAAGTCCCCGTCCACCCCCCCGCCGCCCGACCGCTGTTCCGGCCGCCTCCTTCGCTCTCGCATCTTCTCCGTCGTCATGACCGCTGATTCTTCTGCGTACGTGCTCCGCCCCGGGCCCGGGCCCGGCGCAAGGCTCCTCGCCGCAACGCCATCCGCATCGGGCCGCGTGTCTATTTTTTTTTTCTACTCCAGCCACTAACACCCTTCGTTTGTCATTCTGCAGGACTCGAAAGCTTCGCATCAGAGGTACATACGCTCAGTTTTTGCTATCGCGACGTCGTTGTCCGCTTTGCCCCCCAGCTCGTGCCCGTCGGCTTGCTCCGCGGTGCTGGTCTGTGGGGCGGCGGGCGGCGCTTTCACTCTCGTTCGATCGTCGATGCTGACTTTGTTTTCTTTCCCGCTCAGTCGTTGCCGCCGATGGGTTGTATAAGCGCGAGGTTTTCCGTATGTTTCCTGTTCTGTCTGTCGGCCCGTCGTGATCTCTTTTCGCTAACTCCCTCCAGGCTTCCCGGATCCGTTTGCGGTAATTACTGTGGACGGCGAGCAAACCCATACGACCTCAGTCATCCGCAAGACGCTCAACCCATATTGGAACGAGGCATTCGATGTGTCAGTCCGCCGCTTGCTGGTTTTGTCCTTTGCGTTGCCCATACTGACCCTTTGTTTTTTTTTGTTTTCCAGCAACGTCACCGAGTCCAGCATTGTGGCTGTGCAGATCTTCGATCAAAAGAAATTCAAGCGAAAAGACCAAGGCTTCCTTGGCGTCATCAATATCCGTGTCGGTGATGTTATCGACCTATCTCTCGGTGGTGAGGAGATGCTCACGCGCGAGTTGAAAAAGTCAAACGACAACCTGGTCGTCCACGGAAAGTTGATCATCAACTTGTCAACCAACATTACTACATCCACCGCTGCCACCGCTGCCACCGCTGCCACCGCCTCTAGTTCGTCTGCTGCCGCCGCATCGTCGACCTCTCTCGCATCCGGGCAGCGTTCCGCTTCGAGTTCTACTGCTCCAAGCAGGTCGACCAACGGGACTGCAACACCGCACGCGGCGACCCCCGCGGCTCCCGTCGCTAACGGTGCGCCCGCAGCTGCGCCCGCCCCGCCTTCTGGTGCGCCGCCTGGACAGCCTCCTGCATCTGCCACCAATGGATCCGGCCGCGTGTACAGCTCCTTTGAAGACCAGTATGGCCGACTCCCGCCCGGCTGGGAGCGTCGCACCGACAACTTGCTGCGCACGTACTATGTCGATCACAACACGCGGTCGACTACGTGGACGCGGCCATCGACAAACTTCAACGAGAACGACCAAAGACAGGCTGTGCAGAACAACCTTGACCTGGAGCGTCAACAACACCAGAGCAGAAGTCTGCCGGGAGACGACTCCCGAGCAAGCTCCCCTGCGGTCAGCGCCGAGCCGTCTCCTGCTGCCAGCGTAAACGCCATTCAGATGATGGCCACGGGTGCGACCACGGCCGGCCTCGGAGAGCTTCCCGCCGGATGGGAGCAACGCCATACGCCGGAGGGCCGGACATACTTTGTTGACCACAATACCCGCACGACGACCTGGGTTGACCCGCGACGACAGCAATATATTCGCATGTACGGCCCAAACACAAGCAATACGACGATTCAGCAACAGCCTGTCTCCCAGCTTGGTCCCTTACCCAGTGGATGGGAGATGCGGTTGACGAATACTGCGCGGGTCTACTTTGTCGATCACAACACGAAGACCACGACCTGGGACGATCCTCGTCTGCCCTCAAGTCTTGATCAGAACGTTCCCCAGTACAAGCGTGATTTCCGCCGCAAGCTGATTTACTTCCGATCCCAGCCTGCGCTGAGGAGCTTGCCTGGACAATGTCATGTTAAAGTTAGACGCAACCACATCTTTGAGGATTCGTATGCCGAGGTCATGCGCCAGAGCCCTCAGGACTTGAAGAAGCGGCTGATGATCAAGTTTGACGGCGAAGAAGGTCTTGACTATGGCGGTGTTTCTCGCGAGTTTTTTTTCTTATTGTCGCACGAGATGTTCAATCCGTTTTACTGCTTGTTTGAATATTCCGCGATGGACAACTATACCCTGCAGATCAATCCTCATTCCGGAATCAACCCCGAGCATCTGAACTACTTCAAGTTCATTGGCCGAGTCATTGGCCTGGCCATTTTCCACCGTCGTTTCGTGGACGCGTTCTTCATCGGCGCCTTTTACAAGATGGTGCTGAAGAAGCGTGTTGTGCTGGCCGACATGGAAGGAGTCGATGCCGACTTCCACCGCAATTTAAGTTGGACTCTCGACAACGATGTCGAGGATCTCGACCTCACGTTCTCCACTGAAGACAGCGTCTTTGGCGAGGTCGTTACGGTCGATCTGAAACCTGACGGCAGGGACATTGCCGTCACGAACGAGAACAAGCGTGAATACATTGAGCTTGTTACGGAATGGCGCATCACAAAACGTGTGGAGGAGCAGTTCAAGGCATTCATGTCCGGTTTCAACGAGCTGGTGCCGCAGGAGCTCGTCAACGTGTTTGATGAGCGAGAACTCGAGCTCCTGATCGGTGGTATCTCTGAGATCGACGTGGATGACTGGAAGAAGCATACTGACTATAGAGGATATTCCGAGAGCGACGAGGTGATCCAGTGGTTCTGGAAGGTATGTTTTATTGCATGTCCTGCTGTGGTTTGTGGCTTATGTTCTAACTTTGTATGTGCAGTGCGTCCGGACTTGGCCATCGGAGCAAAAGTCTAGACTGTTACAGTTCACAACGGGTACGTCGCGTGTCCCTGTCAACGGGTTCAAGGATCTGCAAGGAAGCGACGGTCCTCGTCGTTTCACAATTGAAAAGGCAGGCGAGATTCAGCAACTGCCCAAGTCCCATACGTGCTTCAACCGTGTTGATCTGCCACCGTATAAGGACTACGGAGCCATGGTGCAGAAGCTGACACTCGCTGTCGAGGAAACTGTTGGCTTTGGACAGGAGTAAAAGTGCAACAGCAGTGCCCTGGCAAAAGGGGATGTCAACCGGCGTATTCTCCTGTAATTGCTTCTTCCGTCGAGTAACAGGTCTGGAAGCAGTTTGATTACACTTGAATCTCTTCCGGGGAGCATCAACAAAATGTAAACCGAGGGCGGATCGCTTATTTTGGCCGCCGTCGTGTTCTTCTGCACATTTGGCGTGCAATGATTTTTATTTATACTGGTCATCCTCGTGATTGGCCGCATGTTTTGTTCGTTCTGGAATTAGGGGGTGGGCTTCATTTCTTTAATAGTCATTTTTTTCTTTACATTGTGCTTTTTTGCGTTATTATTGTTGTTTATGGACGATTTATCGGTCGTCCTATTTTTTTATATATTCGCAGGCGGCTCTGGTCATTAGAAGAAGGCCGTCGAAGTCACTTGCTCATATATACACATATATTCTTTTTTGTGAATTTGTCTGGTCCTTGCGAATACTTGTTTCTCTGCTTCGGTTAAATTTTTGTGTCTCTTGTTTTGTGTGTTGTCGTCGTTCAGGTTTGTGTATGCGCATAAGAAGGTTGTAAAATGTATTTTGACATGCAAGATACGAAATTGATAACGCGCTTTATACTGCAACAAATGATGACGAGCGAAGACAAAAAATGCCCAAAGAAAAAAGAAATAAATCGATAAAGGGGAACGCCATTGAAACTCCGAATGCCGTGTTGGTATTGCCCTTTGTGCTATTCGTCATCTATCCGTACGCGCACCAGTTTCTCGGGAAGTTCCTGCTTGGGGTCGGGTTGGTCGGACTGGCCGGCCTGGTCTTGAGTCCTGCTTCGGCGCTCCTCGCGTGCCACCAGGTTGCCTGGGCGGATATGTTAGGACAACAATGCCGAGACCAATCGCTGCATAGAGCGAGCGCGTAGCATACTGAGAACTCACTTGACGCCAACGTTATCGCGTGCAGAATGCTGTCCCAGTTACTGACGATCAACGCGACAGCTATAATGAAAAAAGGAAATTAGCACGGACACTCTCCCCGGCAAGCAGAGCAATCCACCAGAGCCAACTAACATACCCTCGGTGCCGTCGACGAGCGTGGCGAGCTTCGCCTGGAGCGCCTCCATCTGGCCGGCGAGGCTCGCGCTGAGGTCGCGCAGCTGCGCGAGCGCGTCGAGCTCGGCCTGCTTCTCGGCCACGCGCGCGGCCAGCGCGGACGTGTGCTGCGCGGTCGGCGCGGCGGCCGGCGGCAGCGTGTTCGCGGCCGACGTCGGGATGAACGTCGTCCGGCGGGACGCGTACGACATCTCGTTTGGTTATTTATTGCGCGAAGGATTTGGTGAACAGGATGATGATGCGCGGGTTGGGTTTGGCAAATTACAACGTAAACGCGTCGACGCCGGTGCACGGTTGTCACGGCAACCAATGTCGCGAACGAACGAAAACAAAAAAATTGGGACCGGGGTCGACACCCACCTGCCGCCTTCAAACAGCTCGGAAATTGTTCCGTTTTCACACCAATCCCCCATCGGCCGTTGAGGGCATTGCACTTTGCAGTGGACTGTCCCGCCGGCATATGCGCCAGATTGACCGCCCACGGCAAGCCAGCACTGGGACGAACCTCCAACCGATAGTTGACATCCCGGGGGTCGACGACTGCTGCTGAGATCTCTTTGGTCCGGCCCCGTACCCTCCTTTCCCTCCCAACACAACCATGGCACGACTGGCCGAGCCTGCTGCCAGCACGGAGACGGTTGACTCAGGTGCGCTCCGTTTGAGTGGTTTGATCAGGCAGTGTGTGCTGATTGCCCAATATCTGAGTTCTAGTCCGCCGGCGATTTCTCCGCCAGAATAGGGAGCTGGCAAGGTACGCGGCATTCTCGCGTTTTATCTACGCTATTGCAGATTTTAATTTCTTTCTTTTGTGCGGAATAGAGTCAACTCGAGCCACTCGACCCGGATCAGCAGTCTCGAGTCCAAGATCGCGAGCCTGGTGGCCGAAAACCTCGAGCTCCGGCAGCACATCATCGGGCTCGAGCGCGCGCACGAGAAGTCGATCGTGCAGCGCTGCGCCGACGTCCGCCGCCGGCTCAAGCAGAAGGTCGGCGAGATCGAGGACCTTCTGGACGGGCTCGAGCGCGCCGGCTCGATAGACGGTGCTGCTGCGTACATTGCGCCGCCGCCGCCGCCGCCGCCGCCAGACAGCCTCACCGGCACGCTCAAGGCGTCCGACGTGTCGATGGAAATAGCAGACGACGACGACGACGACTACAACGACGCCGACGACGGCAACGCTGCGGCTGAGGAAGAGGACGCTGTTCCCGACCTTGGCATTGCACAGCTGAATCCTAACGACGACCTGAGCCCCGAGGACGACACGGACGCCGACAAAATTGATGCGGCGAATGACGCCCTGCGCGATCTCGTGCCGGCGTCGACGAACGGAACAACCACGATCCGGCCGCGACGGAAGCGGCGCGACAGCATGCAGGAACTCGACATCATATCCCTCGTCAAGCTGCAAAACACAAACTACAAGGCCAAGCTGCAGTCGCAGAACCAGCTGCAGTTGACGGGACAGTCGTCCGCGGCGGAATTGCTGCAGGAGTCTGACGACGCCGAGAAGCCCTACGCCGCCAATCAGGGTGTCTCCACTGGCCCGCCTGCGCTGCCGGCAAACGATACCATCTTCCGTGCCGGGGAAGATGTTGCGGTCGATTCAGGCTTGCATGACAGTGCGGCGGACTTGGACCCACGGCCGCCATCTGCGTCTGACCCGCCTACTAGTGAGAGCGTCCCTGTGACTACAAGGCGACGGTCGTCCGTGATCTCGAAATCTACGGCAAGGCCCAAACCGGCAGAAGTTTCCGCGCGACCTATCCGTCAAAGCAGACGCAGCTCGGTGGCCGCTGGTGTTGGCACTGCGATAGAAACCGTCGCATCAACAGCACCAGCACTACCAGTACCAGCACCAACAGCTCAGGCACCAGCACCACCGGCAATACCAGCATCATCAGTAGCGACAACAGCAGCCACGATTTCAACTGCGCCTACCGACGCTCCCGTCCCGGAGGTCGAAGAAGCCGTCTCGTCTTCGATTGCAGAGGCACGACCGAAACTGGCAGCGAAGACACGGAAACCGTCAAGCACAGGCGCTTCTGAGCCACGAGCTGAGCGAAAGGCTCTTGCGCAGAGTATGTTTTCCTTTGTTGTAGATGATCATGTGCGTCGAGTTCTAACGGAGATGTTTTTGCGTGCAGAGAGTGTGAATACGGAAGCAGAGAAAAAACGCAAGCAATTGGCCGCCGCCGCCAAACCTCCTCCTTCGGACATGAAGAAGCAGGCGGAGGCGGCAAAGCCGACGACGCGGTCGCGCGACGACGTGGAAAACCCGGCCGGATCTGTCTCGCCCGACGCGGCGGACGGCGGCGGCGTCCGGCGGGCGACCGGCCGGGCGCGCAAGAGCGTCAACTACGCGCTGCCGTCCCTGCGGGCGAAGATGCGGCGCGAGCACGCCGAGCTCGTCGACGCGGTCGTGATTGTGTCGGACGGTGCCGTCGCCGCGGAGAGGCGGCCGGCGGCGTCGAAGTCCTCCCGCAGCGCCGCGGACGCGGACGGCGACGCCGAGTCGGAAGACGACGTCAAGGTCAAGATTGAGGTCGAAGACGACGATGAAGGTGTAGCGAGTGGCATGTTGCCGGTTCTGCGGGATCTTGAGGGTCCGGCACCGGGGCTACAAGTGACGCGCAAGCGACGGAGTTCGTCTATGTTTGACACGGTCGTCATCAAGACTGAAGTATCCGAAGACGACGATGCTGGCGGTGCCAATACCATGGCCAGCCAAGCCAGGCAGTTGGCGGTGACGCCCGAAATCGCACCCAATTCCTCGAGCCGGCAACTTCTTCCTGTTCAGGAGGATCCTAGGCGCAGTAGCGTTGTGGTATTGCCGGACAAGACCGGGGCCGAGGACAGGAGTAGTGTTCGCGCCACCGCGGGCGCCAGCGCTGCCGCGAGCTCGCGGGCTACTGCCGCGATCAGACGGCGAAGATCCGGGCTGGCTGTTGAGTCTCAGGCGCACGAGCAAGCGCCCTCGCTTGCGAGCAGCGTGCAGAAGGACGGGGCCGCGTTTGTGCCGCCCCCGTCCGCAGCTTTCGTGCCGACGTCGACAGCGGCCACGTCGTCGCAGCGGCGAGCCAGCGCGGTGCCGTCGAGCGATCGCGCCGGCCAGGCCGTGACCGGCAAGCGGCGGCGCAGCGCGATCGCATGAACGCAGCTCAATCTCTCACTCTCCCTAGCATGCACTGAGCTGCCGGTATTTCTCTATTCTGTGTTTAGCGTACCATCTGTAGCATTATTTTGTTTTTTGTTTTCGTGATTATTATGTCTTGTGGATGTGTTTTGTGTCTGTTGTGTATGCGTTGTATTTGGCTTCGCGTGCCGTGCATGGGCAGCGTGCTTTTGCGGTGTTAATCGTTTTGTGTGATTCTTTTTTTTTGCTGTTCTTTAACGACTTCATCCTCACGTCCCTGTATATTAACTTAATGAACGCTCCTTGCTTTACTTGTTTTCGCTCTGCAGAGAGTCCAGTAGAGCGGGTCGTTGCGTGCTGAGGCTCGTGCAAAAAATTCGGGAACGAGTTGGCATGTTGCCGATTATGGAAAGTATTGCTTTTGTCTTTTTTTGATCCGCGTCTAGTGGTCGCCACAACCCCGGCACGGCGCTGTCGACCGTGAGGAGAATTTATTTGGGAATTTTTTTTACATGGTTTTTTGCGGGGTGGAGTGGTGCGGGATGAGTGTTGCCGGCTCCTAGACCAGGTCGGCCTTGACAGGCGGAACGCCCCCCCCGCAACTGTGTGGAACATAGCAAGGCGAGAAGATCGAAAGCTCGCAAACGGCTGCATGTGCTTGCAAGACGAACTGCTGGCTTTTTGGAACCTGCGAAAGGTGACAAGACCACGGGCCTGGGGGACGGTTTGCATTGCGATCACTTTTGGGCCTGTTTGCTGGCTGAGAGGAGAGGGAATGCTGCGAGATGCGAGATAAAATTATGTATAGGAAGGACCCGTTCCACTGTCCCCTTCAGAAAGTGCGGGCAGAGGCTGTGACTTGGAAGGAAAAAAATAAAGAAAAAAAAGGCATTTCATATTCGAGCCGGTTATGTGGGTGGTTTTCTGTCATACGTCGTCCGTAAGCGAAACCGTGACCTGATCTTTGACTACTCGGCTGATCCGGCTTGCCTCCCCTTCTCTTCCCTCGTTACAACTCCGTCCTCGATGAGCCGGTTCGAAGGGCGTTTGACGTTCTTGAACGAGATTCGACGGCGGGGAGGATCCGACCGCAGGGAGCAAGGGAGGGCGATCCGGGACGGGGCACGGCACGAGGCGAGAGCCACAAAGTTGCTCGTCTCCGCACGTGGGAGCAAAAGGGCTGATGACGGCGAGAACAAGGAGGAGTTTTGTGGTTTGTGATCGGCCGCATTGTGTGTGTGTGGAAACATTCCTCGGAACGGCAGGCCAAGCCGGGTTGTTTTGAGTCACAGGTCCCTGGACAGCCCAAGACTCGTGCGACAAGCGACGCGGACCACGTCAAGCCCGCTGCCAGATGCGGTCTAGTCCCGCCACATGCGGCCTAGTGCGGCTCGGCTGACTTTCCAAAATGAGGGGGGGCAGGTACACGTGTCTCTGTATGCGCGGCCCGCCCAAGCTTGACGGTACCACCCGAACCGGCGGCCCCCCAGTAAGGTTAGAGTTTGTAATGGTCGGGCACGTCATCCTCCCAAGCCGAGACATCGTCATTTACCAAAAACATTAACGGAAAAAAAAAAAAAAAAAAACGGAAAAAATAGAATAGCTTGGAACGAGGTGCGAAAACCGGGGAAAAGAGATCTGCAAAAGAACAAGGCGAGCAAAACAAAACAACAGCCCCACGTGTCGCGCGAGATCCGGCCCGCACTCGGCGAGGCCAGGGATGAGGGAGGATTCCAAGATTTTTTATATGTTTTGCCAAAAACGGAAGAGGCCATCTTCAAATTTGGCCACTAAGTGTAATTAATAGTTTCGAACAATTCATTCAGTAGCGAAGAACAGCATGCAGGAATGTAGCAAACACGATAGTAATAGTCATAGTAGTAGTAGTAGTAGTAGTCTGTGAGCCGAGATTCCCAACCGTTTTATAATCCAACATGTAAACACTTTTTTGACCGTAGACCCAGTCGTCCAGACACCCCGATTTCCCTTTCTTTTTGTTTTCTGAAACACAGCAAGAACTCCAAAGTATCCCAAATTATCCCAATGCAAAAACGTATACGACGGACGTAAGAATATATACCGCCGGCGTGACTCTGATTTTCAACATGCGCCGGCCGACAAAAGACGATGAACCCAACAAAGCGAGGAGGAGAGGAGGAGTAAAGATGACACAAATGCAGATTGAATGAGCGCGAACAGGCTGGCGGAAATCACTTTGGCTTGCATTTTGGCTTGCGTGCGGTCGAGTGCTCGGTGTCGCTGCTGACGCTCGAGGCGGCCGACGAGCTCCGCCGGGTGTAGTGGGTCTGGTTGTAGTACGCGGGGCCGTGGTAGAGCTCGTGGCTGCCGTTGCTGCGGTCGTAGAACGGGACGAGGTAGTTCGCAGGCGGCGCGTTGAGCTCGAGCTGGACGAGCACGTCGGACGACCGCAGGTAGAGCGGCGCCGGGTGTTCGAGCTGGAGCGCGGACGAGCGCCGCGAGGCCGAGTAGGCCGAGCTCTGGACGGGCAGGAGCGGCGGCGACGGCGGCAGCGAGAGGCTCTGTTCCCGGGCGCGCGCCTTGTTGTGGTCGTGGAGCTTGCACTTGTCGGAGCAGTAGATCGAGCCCGAGGGGCACTTCTTGTCGCACACGAAGCAGTAGTCGTCGAGCCACATGGCGGTGTCCATGTACGTGTGGAGGGAGGTTGACGGCGTGCTGTGGAGTGTGTTCGCGTGGGGAGTGTGAGGGTACGCGAGTGCGTGTGTGTGTGTGTGTATGCGAGTGTGTGTGTGTGCAGAAAGGGCGTGGCGGGGCAGGAGGGGAATATATAGCTGCGGGCTGACCGCAAAGGTTGGCCGCCGACGACGAACGTGGCCCCGAGGACGACGTCGTGACTCAGAGCGACGCTCGCGCAAGTTTGCGTGCCAACCGCGTGCACGATGGCGCAACTCCCAACTTACCCGGCCCTTTGTGCCCTAACCCGCACCCCTCTGCCTTAAGGTACTCCCAACTCACAGGTCACAGGTCACAGGTCACACCACTCACAATGCCTCCCCCTTTCCGGGCGGGTCCCTGCATGGCGGCCCCAACAACACGGTCGCCCAGCTAATCCCGGCGTCTTCCTCAATCACGCTCGTCTTTCCCCGAGTGGTGCGAGTGAGTGAGTGTGAGTTGTGTATTGCGCACCTCCAGCACGGCCGCTGCTCGCATGAAAACGCCTCACCTTAATCCAGCAAATTGGGCGGGCGTTGCGAGGCCTGTGAGGCCGGGGCCGGTCGAGAACGAATCTTTGCCGCCAAAACCACAACCTCCAAGAAACCCTGGCGGTCGGCAGTCAGGCCAGGTTGCGATCATGACTCGCCGTTGCGCCACGTTGCGTGCTCTCTCGCGGCCAGACTCTCTCTCTCTCTCTCTCTCTCTCTCGCGGGCCTGGCCACTGCGTTCCTGGGTCACTATGTATGTGTGTATGTACCAGCCTCACAAGAGAGCTCATTAGCGCAATGCCCCATAACGCCCACGGTTCCCCCTTTCTCATGCACGTAGTCGCAAGATGACGGCATCGTTGGCGGCATGTGCGTCGTCGCCGTCGTCGTAGTCGTTCGTCGTCGCGTCGTGAATCCGAGGCCAGAGCACGTTTTTTTTCTTCTTGTTTTCTATAAACATCAACAAACAACACGTTGCTCGCCAAGTTTTAAATTATTGTAGATCGCTTCGCCGTTTGCCAGTGGATGCGGAACATGTTTTGCAGAGCCCTTTGGTCTCGCTCGCCCTTTCATGTGCACTTCTTTAGGATTCTCAGCAGCCATGGTCTATTGCTTTTGTTACCGCCGCGTAGTCAACAACATGTCACTGTTTGACATTCTTTTAAATTTTTCTGTTGAAGATAATAATCCCTGCTTTCAAAACTGGGCATACGGTGGTGACCACACACACGCATGGCGATGTCGCCGTGTGGAGAGCGCTCACGACGATGGCCCATAATCCCTACTACCAAACTACAGAATGAGCATACAATAACAGCTGATATATCCTGCAAATACTGTGCATTATTTATTTAAAGAATAATAGGCATTTAAATGCTTCTAGTCTACTGCGTTCGCTGAGCGCTGCAGCTTCCTATTGGGGAAGGTCAACAACATGCCGGCCGGTTTTCAAATTTCCATTCAGGCCGGCCAACCAAGTTCTCAATAAAACGCCCACATTTTCGGTCCCGATCCTTCTCCTTTTTCTTTCCCCACAGGTTCTCCATACTAGCGTTCAAAAGTATCGACAACCGTTCAGAATGTTTGCGACAAAGCTCTTCAACCTCCTCTGGGTATGCTGGACTTTTTCTTCTCCCAACTCAACCATATTTTTTTTTTACTGACGCGCACGCACAGGGTACCGCGAAGGCCGAGACGACCGACGATGCAGCTCAATCTTCTGCCCGAATTGAAGTCATGGCAGCGAAAGTAGCCCTTTCTGTTGCGATGATGGACCTATTCGCGGTGCATGCTGCAAAGCTGGAACTCTCAGTCTTTGATGCTCCCGAGGACGAGACCGCTTCTGCCGCGGACATGCCAGTAGCGACCACAGCTCCATCGACCACACCGACCACAATGACGACAACCAAGACACCGACCACAACAACCACAGTAACCAAGACACCGACAACGACAACCACGACCACTACTACGACCACACCGACCGAAACGACCACGACTACAACTACGACTACGACCGCTTCGACTCCCGCAGCGGCCATCGCGCCATCTTGTACAGGCGAAGGCGATGGCCCTGCAACCTCTTCTCCATCTTCCTCTTCTTCCTCTTCTTCTTCCTCTTCTTCCTCTTCCTCTTCTTCCTATTCTTCATCTCCTTCGTCTTCTTCCTCTCCTTTCTCTCCATCCTCTCCGTCTTCTCCACACTCTCCTTCCTCTGCTTCTCCGTCCTTCCCCCCGCCGTCTCATTCACCCTCCTCTTCCTCTTCCTCCTACTCTTCATCGTGTCACTCAGACGCGTCCTCGCCTTCCTCTGTGACATCTGTCTCCGCCGCTGCAGCTTCGGCTGCTTCCATTGCCACGCCGCCCACGCCGCCCATGCCTCCCACACCGCCTACGTCGCCTTCCACGCCCCCTATGTCGCCTTCGACGCCGCCTTCCACGCCGCCTTCCACGCCGCTTTCCACGCCGCTTATGCCTATGCCTATGCCTATGCCTATGCCTATGCCTATGCCTATGCCTATGCCGCCTTCAACGCCGCCTTCAACGCCGCCTTCAACGCCGCCAATCTCGCCTTCCGCGCCTGCCATGCTGCCTTACGTGCCTCCTATGCCGCCTTCCTCGCCTCCTATGCCACCTGCTGCGCCTCCAATGCTGCTTTCCTCGCATCCTATGTCGCCTTCGATACCGCCTATGCTGCCTTCTACGCCGCCTTCCACGCCGCCCACACCTCCCGCACTGCCCACGCCGCCTATGCCTATGCCTATGCCGCCTTCCGCGCCGCCAACTGGACGCCGGTCCGAGCCTCGACGGGCCCTGACGACCGGCGTCCTTTTGGACTCTCCCCGCCGGCCGTGGGTATCAGGACGCTGGCCAGAGCCCCCGCGGGCGCTGACGGCCAGCGTCTCCAGACCTCGCCCGCTGGTAACCGGATCTGCCCCGCGACCTGCCGCACAGCCCGCACCTCAGCCTGCGACACGACCGACAGTGCGACCGGCACCATCACCTGCAGTGCGACCGACACCATCACCGGCGGTGCAACCGAAACAATCGGCAGTGCGACCGACACAACCACCTGCAATGCGACCGACACCTTCACCGGCAAAAGGACCGACACAACCATCGGCAGTGCGACCGGCACAATCATCGGCAGTGCGACCGACACCTCCGCCGGCAGTGCGACCAACACAGTCATCGGCAGTGCGTCCGACACAATTACCGGCAGTGCGACCGGCACAGCCACCTGCAGTGCGACCGGCACAGCCACCTGCGGTGCGACCGACACAACCATCGGCAGTGCGACCGGCAAAATCACCGGCAGTGCGACCGGCACAACCACCTGCAGTGCGACCTGAAAGGCAACCGATAAAGCGACAACCCATAACGCGATCTGCAACGCAATCGACAGTGCGACCGACACAATCACCGGGAGTGCGACCCGACAGGCAATCGATGGCGTCACGGCCGACAACGCGGCCTGCAGCGCAGTCGACAGCGCGACCGGCAGCGCGATCCGCGGAGCACCCGGCACCACAAGCAGCACGAGTTACTCATCGGCGCTGCGGCTGTGACCTACTCAACGCAAAAAGGCCGTGTGCGTCGTAATTGTGAGTTGTTTCTCTACAGCGGAGAATGGCTTGCAAGGCGTTACATTTCAGGCTTTGCCTACGCTAGAAGCGTATATGGGAGTCTCTTTAGGCGAGCATCCAAAGACGAGCGGACGTTGACGAGGCAGTTGCACATCTCTGAATGTTGACGAGGACAACGACAAGGAATTGAGCTGAAGAAACAGGATGATGATACCCCAATGGCGATGACGACGACGGCCTCGACCTGCACGCAGAGAAGGTTCAGAATACCGATCATACCCTGGACGTCGCTGATTGCTTGAGTGTTCGTTGCAGCTGTTTCAAGGCTTCGTCGGCATAAGCGCCCATGGAGTTAGCGTTCACGAGGATGATGCTGTTTCAAGGCTTCGTCGGCATAAGCGCCCCTGGAGTTCGCATTCACGGGGATGATGCTGTTTCGACCTGTTATTTGGGTGAGGATGACGCTTGAGGACTCGCGTTGTAGACGCGCCGCATGCACGACCAAGGAGATAAAGAGGACAACGAGAGAGATGGAGTGTTTGAGATGTCTGACCAAGCTGGACGTCGTCTGAGACACCATGGTGGAGATTTTTTCAAGGAGATGATGATACCTCATGATGATGATCTTTTTTTATATTCTTAATACCGTTTTAGGTATACCCACTTTCTTTACTGTTTGACTGTGATACGACTGCTTTGCTTTGTGATTGATTTTTCGGGATTCTCATTGGTGTTTTTATTCTTTTTGCTGCTCGTGCAGCATTTCTTTATAGCACCGTTATATGTTTTATGACAATAATAAGGATGACTCTTTTTAACAGTAGCCGTCTCGGCTTGCCAGACGATTTGTGATGCCCATCACCATCGTCACCGACATATCTTTACGATGCGCTCTGGGAGCAGTGTGCACCAATATTATGATCAAGGCTATTTACTGCCCACACTTCACACTCTGACACCTAATCCGCAAGCCATAAAAATACACATTCCGTAGTCTAGAATCTCGCCTCTTGCGCCGGAAAGCAGACCTCAATTCGTTCCTTCCTCTTTCTTCTTCAACTCGCTCTCGTGGTCGGCCTTCCACCCTTTCCGCCGCTGCCGCTCCTCGTACACGCCCCGGTTCCTCGTCACCCGCTCGACAATCGTCTCCGTCGAGATGTCCTTGTACTTGTGGTCCGGCAGTTTCCGGTACAGGCCCAGCGCGGCGACCTCGTCGTACGGGTCGTCCGCGCCCGCGCCCGCGGCGGACTCGATGGCCGTGAAGTCCGTGGGACCGTGCATCACCTGCGTGATCGTCCACGGCAGGGCGTCGAGGAACGGCTTTGTCGGCACGTACGGCGTCTGCAGCACGACGTGCGACACGTACTTGCACTGCAGCACGCACAGCGCGCGCTCGAAGATGCTCATGATCGGGTAGTTCAGGCCCTTGAACGCGTTGACCGTCGCGTCGTCGTGCAGGCCGACGACGATGCCGACCTCGTCCGCCGCGCTCGACATCGCCTTTGCCTGCTCGGACGCGAGCCGCAGGAACTCGATGTGGCCGGCAAAGAAGAGGTCGAAGCCGCCGTCCACGTAGATCATCTTGCGCTGCCGCCGCATGAACTCCGCCGATGGCTCTACCAGCGTCGTCAGTTCCGCCGCTCTGCCGTCCGTCGTCCAGATATAGACGCCGTCGCGTGCGGCCTTGCCGTCTTCGGCTGTCGCGTACGCGGCGAACGTCTCGAGCGACTCCGGCGTGATAAGACTGCCGTCCGCAGCCTTGCCCGCAAGCGCCGCAGGCAGGTTGGCCGTCCTGACGGTCCGGATGTGGTGGTTCTTCGTGCACAGCAGCATGCGGCCGACCAGGTCCGTCGTCGAGATGTTGGGCGTGCGCTTGACGACCAAGAACCGGCCGGCGTCCTTGACGACGCGGTAGCAGTCCTCGCCGTTCGCGTCGGTCGTGATGTCGTCGCCGTGGACGACGTAGAAGCAGCCGTGGTCGTCCATCACGGCCGGGTCGGTCACGTACGGCGCGCCCGGCACCGCCGCGGTCGCCCACTTGCAGGCCTCGACCGCGAGCACGCGCTCGGCGAGCGTCATCACGACCGGACCTTTGTTCTCGAGGATCTCCTCGTCCGAGTGCACGCCGACGTAGAGCGACTTGCCCAGCTGCCGGGCCTGCAGCATTGCGCCGGCATGGCCTGTTCCCAATCCCGCCGTGTCAGCATATTGCGTCCCTGAAACATTGCGTTTGCCCGGCGGCGTGTACTTACCGTGGTGGGCAAAGTCGAAGCAGCCGTCTATCCAGATACGGTCGTTTTGGACGGCCGAGGACACCATTTTTCGCTCGTCGAGTTCCACACTAGACTGTGAATATGACCCAATGCACGCACACGACGAAACAGTGCTCGCCTGGACGCAATCTACGAGCGGGTATATATAAAAGAACGTGGCAGGGGCCTATGGGACTGAGCTGGTTTGTCGCGCGTCGGTGTTAATACCAACACATGCTTCGGCGCGTCTGGGCGCTGGTGGTTTTTCCGGGGAAAACTTTATCTCAAGCGCCGCTTCCGCTTTCATCTGATCCAGGGACCTTTGACCAGCGGCTCCTTATCAGGGTAGTCTTGGTCATTTTGATCAAATGCTTCTGTTAGCACTGTACTAATATGTTCGCTTGCCTAGTTTATTGATGCCAGAGCGAAGAATACAGAGGCTTTGATTTTAGTGATATGCGGCCTAAGGTTAACTGAAGGTGCGCTGAATGGGAACTGAAGGTGCGCTGAATGTGAACTTAAGGTGCGCTGAATGTGAGGGACTGAAGGTGACCTTAACGGTGAAGCTACGTCCTAAACGTAGGGGTATGTGAACAAGCTGTAATGGAGTTGTTGATGCTCTCCGTCATCAACTCATTCGTCACGTCACGGTCACCAGCACCGCACTGTACTGTATATACATAGTAATACATATTTCGCGAAGCCCTTTGTGAGAATCATCTCTAACTTCAACAATTGAGCTGTTTTGCTGACAAGATACTAGAAAATCTGCAAGCAGCACCATCTGGCCAATGGACCCCGATCAAAAAAGAAAAAGGAGAAATGAGCTAAGAAGACAAAGGGCAGCAACGAAAAGGGAACGGGAACGACGATTACAGAGAATAGAAGAATTATTCCTTTCTCATGAACGTGTCCTTGTTCACGAGCCACTAGGCTCGCAGTCCCGCGCGAAACCTGTTAAGCGCACCCGTCGCAAGTCACGAGAAAAGCCACCTCCTCCACCACCTTCAGACGCTGTTCAAAGTCAAGAAAAGCCTCCTCCACCTTCTGGCGTTGTTCAGAGTCAAGAAAAGAGTACATGAAGGCTTGCAGTATGCTGTCAAATGATGTAAAACCTCGTGAGAGATCATGGGTCACTTGCGTGTATAGTTCTAGAATCAACGTATGGCACTACACTTTGTCGAATGTCCTATAGTCCCGATTACTTCTGCTTTCGTGATGCCATTACACTTTTGGTGGTTGAGCTTTATGTCCCCAAGTGCAGTGTGCAGTGTGCAGTGACTGACCGCGCCATGGAGTCAGGGAGCGAGGTAGTGCAGCCGCCGATTATGTGCTTTTACTTGCTTTTATTTCAAAGAAGCAATATGGCAGCATCATACATTGTAGAGAGAAGCTGCCCAGGGGTGGGGGTTAAGTTCCTAAGGGAATCTGGTGCAGTCAATCTGGTGCAGGGCTATCCAATTTACGTCTCGAGCTTACTTAAAATTGCTGGATTCATGCCAAAAAAAAAGTTTGTAGAACCCTCTGTTTATACCGGACAAAATCAATCTGGTGCAAGGCAATGTCCGTTGTCAAGTCAAGCTAGAATCGTCGTCGCGTTCTTTATTATGTAGCCTGCGGAAACACGCTGGCAGCCCCAACGTAATTTGATCAACCGTCTTCGGCGACAGGACATGAAATACCAAAAACGCATATGATATGTATGGTACTCGTGCAGACAAGCTGTCCCTATCATATCATGCGATAGCTTTGCCGTTAACCTGTCGGTCCACGCAGAGGCTGCCTGGCCAAGGTGCACGGCGACTGTAACCTCCGACACCCGCCGATGCCGACACTATGTTTTCGCTCGGCTATTCTGGCTCCGAATGCACCGACTACGTGCATAGTTTAGTTGGATCCTGCCTGGGAGTCTGGGACCCATAATTGCCGCAACGGTGTCGGCGTGATGAACGCCTCTACGGTTTTCTGTTCAGTCGTAATCTCCCTTTATCTTTCTCATATCTGATTGCTTGCTCTTTTTTCTGTCCGACGTTCTGAAGATTGCGCCAGAAAGGGCACGTTCATCCCTCAGAGAGTCAAGTGGATTTAAGCCACTCCAATATCAAGACCTTCTATTCACGATATCAGTATTCGTCACACTTTATGCTTATCCGCCATTGATTAGGTTACAGTTTAAACCTTGTGTCACTTATTTCTAGTGATATTAAGTTATAGTTCAAATATAGTTTCACACTTCCATCTATGCAACTGCAAAATACGCGTGACGCATATGCCGTATAGTCCACACTTCGGACAACGGTGCAATAACTAACTAAAATCGCGTTGCACTTACGGCATCAAACATGACGGCCTTTTGGCATGCCCATACATTACCGTTCGTCTAACTGGAAGAGGAAATGGCTCCGTAGTCATCCCCCTGGATCATCAAGCCAAAACGCTCCGTCTATCATTCACTTTTCTGCCAACAGATAGCACACACAAATGTCCAAAGAGCCAGATCGCACCGACTCGTCGCCGACGACGACGACTAGCAAGATGAGCAGCGTGGTCAACAAGCTGCCGATACCGTCACGGCCGTCCCGCCTCGCGAAGAGCAGCGCGCTCTCGTCCGAGTTGCGCGAAGCGGCTCGTCACTCGGCAGGCGGCGGCGGCGGCAACGATCGGCCTGCTGGCGGTGCACTCTCGCAGACGGTCGTGTACGAGAAGCCGCGTGGCAGTTCGGGCATCCATCGCCGGACGCCGTCTCTGTCGTCGCACAAGCGATCATCGTCGGTGGACGTGGCGCGGCCGTCCGGCCTCGGCAGCTCGATCTTCACCGTCATCTCGGCCGCATCGCGCGCGCGCTTCAACCGGCTGACCAACAGCGGCGACGACGACGACCACGAGATAGACGCTGCCGAGTCTGCCGAGGACGAGTTTGATGACGACGATGATGAGGACGAGTACGAGGAGACGCCCGCGGATCTCCAGTCTACTGCTCCGGCGCCCTCGGAGCTGAAGCCAGACGAGCGGCCTCCCTTGATCGGCCGCCGCTCGTCAGCCGCCACGATCGGACGCAATGCGGTTCCACTTGCGTCCTCATTCTTGCTGAGCAGGGACCGGCTGAACAGCACCGAGGAATCTTTCAAGCGCTCCCAGGAGTTTTCGACGACTCTTGAGCCAATCATGTCCGCCGGATCGACAAAGTCGTCTACCAGAGCGTCGCCTGCCATCGAGAGGAGTCGCAGCCGGCTGGACGTTGAGGAGGCTGACGCCTTGCAGGGCTCCGTTGACTCCATAGCGTCCAGCGCGCTGGCTGAGAAGCTCATGAAAGTCTTTGAGTTTCCTCAGATGGAGGAGGTCATGCACGGTAAGTTTGCATTGAAATATCCTCTAGACTGCGATATCTTGCTTGTGCTAATGAGTTGTAGAATTTCCCTGCTATCTTCTGAAGAGCGTTTTACTTCAAGGGCATATGTTCATCACGGACCATCACATCGCATTCTTTGCGTACATTCCACACAAGACCGTGAGCTGCCTCGATTTGGCTTCCCGCTTATTGTTTTTGGTACTGACATGCTCCTGTAGCACACGACGCTCAAGGCGGGCACGCTCGCCCGCAAGATGCGCCCGCCCGGACGGCACACCCGGTTCTGGTGCGTGATCAAGGACAACGTGTTTTCGTACTTCCACTCCGCGTCGGACCTCTACTTCCCCGTCGGCACGATCGACCTGCGCTATGTGCTCGCGGTGGAGCTGTCGCGGCCGAACCTGACGGCCCATAAGGCGGGCTCGGACCCGGTCTCGTTCAGCATCACGACGCAGACGAAGAAGTACCAGTTCCGGGCGGACTCGTTCGGGAGCGCGCAGGAGTGGGTCAAGATTCTCCAGCGCGCGGTCTTCCGCTCCCACAACGACGGCGATTCCGTCAAGATCGTGATCCCGTCCGAGAACGTGCTCGACATCGAGGAGAGCCCGCTGATGGAATGCGGCGACACGGTCAAGATCAAGGTCGTCGACGTCGACCAGGGCGAGACCTACGCGGTCGACGAGTACTTCTTTTCGTTTTTCTCGGGAGGACCCGAAGCCTACAATGCCTTGCGGGAGTGCGTCAAGTTCACTCCGCTCCCGGTGGAGCAGAGCGATGACGACGTCGACGATGTCGACGAGGACGAGGATGACTTTAGCGAGACCGCAAAGCCAATCTCAGTCCCGGCCCTCAGACCTGCACCAACAGAGGCAATCCATGACTCGACCGAGGTGGCTTCGGCGCGGCCGAATCGCGCGTCCGGCGCGTACCTGTCCTTGCTGGAGGGTTCGTTCAGGCAAGGCTCGCCGTCTTCGCCGTTATCACCCACCCGGGGCAGGCAGAGCTTGGACACGGCGTCTCGCGAGCGCGGCGGCAGCAGCACGCCGTCGCTTTCGCGCTCGCCGACCGGGCTGCGGCTGCCGGAGATTGCGCGGTCGGCCAGTCCGCTGCGACTGCTGGCGAAACTCCCAAGCAAGAAGAAGAAGCAGCAGCTGCCCGGCTCGGGCGCGTCCAGCCCGCAGCTCAGGCTGGACGGGTCCGTGACCGACGTCTCGGACGACATCGTCGACGTCGGCGCGCCGTCGTCGCCGTCGCTGTCGCAGAGCCCGTTTGGAGACGCCGCCGGCAACGGCCAGCGCGAGGGCTGGTCGGACTGGGTCAAGAAGGGCGGCCGCAAGGTCACGAGCCTCCTGCCGGGCAGTTCCTACGTCGAGAAGGTCACCGAGATGTGGGCCGGCAACCCGAAGCACTTTGACGGCCACGGCATGGACGCCGACCCGGCGCTCGAGTCCGCCGAGACGAAGGAGGCCCAGAAGGAGAGCGCGGAAAGGTTCCGGCAGCACTTTGCGCTCCCGGACGAGGAGAAGCTGACGGCGAGTTTCTATGGCTATCTCCATCGCGCGATGCCGCTCTACGGCAAAGTATATCTTGGCTCGGAGCATTTTTGCTTCCGCAGCTTACTACCCGGTACCAAGACAAAGGTATTTATTCACCCAGTTGTGTTGTCCCTTTTTGTTTGTGGGCACGAGAGGCTAACTGACACACGTTCAGATGGTTCTGCCGCATGAGGATATCGAGAACGCGGAGAAGAAGCAGGGTTTCAGGTTCGGATACTCAGGTCTGGTCGTCGTCATACACGGCCATGAAGAGATCTTCTTCGAGTTCCGGTCGTCGGACAGCAGGGACGACTGCACGGTCACGCTGCTCCGCCAGCTCGAGTTCCACCGGCTGCACCCGGTGCCGTCGGCGGGCGCGAGGATCAAGCCCGAGGAGACCGCCCTGCTGAAGTCGCGCAAGGTCAGGGGCACGTTTCCCCGGACCGTGCGCCAGCAGCAGGTGTTTGACAGCGCGCCGATCATATTCGAGGCTTGCGACCTGGCCGGCGGCAACGTGTCCGTGAAGCCGGCCAAGCAGCTCAGGTTCACGTGCCTGACGATCGGCTCGCGCGGCGACGTGCAGCCCTACATCGCGCTCGCGAACCGGCTCATGAAGGACGGCCACGTGGTCTGCATCGCCACGCACGAGGAGTTCCGCGAGTGGGTGACGGGCTACGGGATCGAGTTCCGGCCGGTGGCCGGCAACCCGGCCGAGCTGATGCGGCTGAGCGTCGAGCACGGCATGTTCACGTACTCGTTCCTGAAGGAGGCGGCCGGCAGCTTCCGGGGCTGGATCAAGGAGCTCCTGGACACGGCCTGGACCGCGTGCCAGGGCACGGACGTGCTGATCGAGTCGCCGTCCGCGATGGCGGGCATCCACATCGCCGAGGCGCTCAAGATCCCGTACTTCCGCGCGTTCACGATGCCGTGGACGCGGACGCGGGCGTACCCACACGCATTCGCCGTGCCGGACCAGAAGATGGGCGGGTCGTACAACTACATCACGTACGTCATGTTCGACAACGTGTTTTGGAAGGGCATCTCGGGCCAGGTCAACAAGTGGCGGACGGACACGCTGCAGCTGCCGCGGACGAGCCTGGACAAGATGCAGGCCCAGAAGGTGCCGTTTCTGTACAACGTCTCGCCGACGGTCGTGCCGCCGCCGCTGGACTACGCGGACTGGATCAAGGTCACGGGGTACTGGTTCCTCGACGAGGGCGGCAAGAACTACACGCCCGACCCGGCGCTCGTGGAGTTCATCGCGAAGGCGCGCCGGGACAACAAGAAGGTCGTCTACATCGGCTTTGGTTCGATCGTCGTCGCGCAGCCGCGGGAGCTCACGCAGGCCGTCGTGGACTCGGTCGTGAAGGCCGACGTGCGGTGCATCCTCTCCAAGGGCTGGTCCGACAGGCTCAACTCGGAGGACTCGCACCAGCCCGAGGTCGCCCTGCCGGCCGAGTACGTGTTCCCGATCAAGGCCGCGCCGCACGACTGGCTGTTCCCGCAGATGGACGCGGCCGTGCACCACGGCGGCTCGGGCTCGACGGGCGCGAGCCTGCGGGCCGGCATCCCGACAGTGATCAAGCCCTTCTTCGGCGACCAGTTCTTCTACGCAACCCGGGTCGAGGACCTCGGTGCCGGCATCCACCTGCGCAAGCTCACGGTCCGCCACTTTGCCAAGGCGCTCTGGGAGGCGTCCCACAACGAGCGCATGATCGCGAAGGCGCGCCAGATCGGCGAGCACATCCGCGCGGAGGACGGCGCCGGCCTCGCGGTCGCGACGATCTACAAGGACATGGAGTACGCCCGCAGCGTCGTCACGAAGCAGGACGGCGAGAAGGACGAGAGCTGGTACATCGTCGAGAGCGCGTGCGAGCGGACGCCTGCTGTTGCCCACGCGGCGACCGTGTGAAACCACTGTCCGGTCTCTTTTTTGTTTGTTTGCTGCCACCTTGCTGTCATCCTTTTTTGGTGTTTTCACGTTATAATCTCCAGTCGTTTTTTAATGTCTTTTTCATCCCGCATCGTGGATGCGCAACTAATCACAGTCTTTGACTGGTTGTGGGGGAAGATAGTGAGTGAGCAATGTCGTTGTGTCGTTTTGTTGGTAATATCGCAGGGCTCTACGAATTCTGAATGTCTGTTGCTATATAATTTGTTGTCATGTTCCGGTCGCTCGCATACACCGTGCTTTGCTTGTGTGGGGGGGAAATTGAGAGGGGGGGTGTTATGTTCGTCTGTTAGTTGAGTTTGAATACGTTCGTTGGCAGTGCCACGTTGTGGTTTTTGCTATCAATTGAATCAGACGGGTGTCTTGCGTGTCTTGCGTTGTGTAGCCCGCAAGGAGGCCACCTTAATCTACCTTGATCCTTCATGCTAATTCTTATGATTCAATTGAACTTTTGGTGGCTGGGTCATGGCCATGTTAAAACTTGGTGGAAATACGCTTAACCGGACTTCCCCGAGGACGGGCACTATACCAGCGCGCTCTGCCGGCATCAGAGCTTTCAAATCAAATAAACTGTAGCCTACGACTTGTTCTATCCGCGTCGTATATGCCTAGGTTCTTGGTGGGCAATCAAAAAGAGGCCCAACACTTTCAAACTCACGTGCACTTGCCTATTTTGGATGCCGCGCCCACTTGAGTATACTTTCGAACGCAATGTTTTTTGGATTTCTAACCGAGCAGCAACGCAAGAACAGAACAGACATATGGTATAAGTCCAAGTAGCGAACAGGAAAGGACTGTTCTGATTCGCTGCACGGCGGTAGCCATGCAGCCAGGTTTGAAGCATGCCATCCGAGGGCCAACCGAATCCGAACACTTCGTCTGCGAGCCGGCCATGCCGAGTCGCGTGATTGCGTTGTTTGTGGCTTCACTTCATGGGCGAATTGAGTTCTGTTGGGCTGTTGCGAAAGGGAGGAGGGAAAATAAAAACAAAGTATTCTCGAAAAAGGCTCGCCCGATGTTGCTGAGTGGTGGTGGCCAGGGCGTGACATGCCGCAACAACGATAGTGTGATCGCGTGCTGCTTGTGCCCGCCCCGGGTCCACTTTTTCAAAAAACAAGCCGGCCTCGCATTCCGTCGGCTTTTGCTTTGTGAGGTGCGAGAGCACACGCGATTGCGGAGCTCGGAGAGCGACGCGCAATCCCGGTCGCAATTGCAGAATTGCGATGGGAGAAGGTGGCGGGGATCGGTGGTGATTGCTTTGCGGGATGGAGCCATATCACGCATCTGGATGATACATTTGTTTTGGTTTTTGCGGGCTTTTGAACAGGGATGCCTTCCTGGCTGGGGGGTTTCAGCCGGGAATGCCCTAGCAGCAATGCCCCGGGAGATTGCACCACATCAGCACTCACAGAACATGACAAGGTCCTGAAGAGTATGGGGCACGTCATCGTCCCAGGCCCCTCCCCGGGCCAGGCCAGGCCAGGGCCAATGATCGAGAAGCTGGGAGAAGGAAGTGTGACTCAACCGGGTTTGTGCGGTGACGACGGGACGATGACGTCGGAGGGAAACCCGATTCCTCCCAACACTATCATATACCCTCAAACACGCGACCCGGCCACCACTAAGAGGGGAAATGCGTCGCAACTGTCGCAACATGGCTGGTTCTAAGCGGGTTCCGGAAAATAAAATAACAAAAAACAAACCAGGTCGCGATTTCATGCGGCGTGGCCAGTAAGTAGTCTTGTGATCTCGTGAGCCCGTTCGGGGGCACTCGCTCCGCCTCGCAAAGGCGGCCACGACGACGACGACCGCGACGACGATGGCGACGACGACGACGATGACAAAAGTCCTCTGACTGGGTCTGCGCGAGTACGTCCTAGCGCCAGCCGGTCCGGTGTTGGCGTGTTCCGTGAACTAAAATAGTGAAAGCGAACAGACCGGCGGACGACGTCGCCCGTTTCGGGCCAGGCGGTGTTGGTGCGGCGTGTTGTTTGGAATCACACCGAATCTCCTCCTCCTCTCCCCGGGGGGTTTCTATTTAAACCATCCCCTCTGCCACTCCTGCTTGTCTCTGCTTCCTATCCTCCTTGGACCTCGCACAGTCAATTCAATTGCCTGCCACTACTAGACTCAATTGTCTTCTTGTCTCTTCGCACTACTTCCTCTCGCACAACATGACCCGCACTACCCGCTCCAACTCGGCGTCCAGCGGCCACACGGCGCCTGTGGTCGAGCTTCCGCGCCTCTTTGGCAAGGCCATGAGCGCGGGTGACCAGCCGCCTTTCAAGGCAAAGAAGAACGGCGCCGGCCGGGGCAATTGGTATGTTTTCTTTCCTGTTCTTCTTCTTGCCGTCGCTTGATCGGGCCTGGATCCGGGTTGGGAGTTTGCAGTGATGATGAGATGAGGGGAACTCCCAACCGCGTGCGGCGCCGATCTCCTGACGGGCATGGCCGGGCGTTTAACAGCTCCCCGGGCATTCACCTGTGACAAAACAGAATGCTAACGATCGCTCATGGCAACAGGGGCAAAGAGGGCGACGAGATAGAGGAGGTCGAGAACGACTACAACTTCCATTCCCAGATACAGCGGCGCAGGTCCAACTCCAACGGCGGCAACGGGCCGAACAGACGCCCGTCGTGGAGCGACCGCCGCGACAAGATCGACGCCGTCGACGAGGAGGTCTTTGATAAAGAGTGAGACAGCCCCGAGAACGATCGACGACGTCGCCTCTTGCTGTTCATGACTTGTGCCGTTTTTTTTGTTCTACTACATATCGCATTACCACAGAGGTTTGAACGGTTGAAAATCTTACCGATTGTGACGGCAGGCGGCGTATTTTGATAATCATGTATTTATGTTGGGTGAGGTGTTTTATGGTTGGGCTGATGGTTGACGGGGACTTGGCATATATTGTATAGGTTTATTACTACATCGGAATTAGTTAGTTTGCTGGGTCCAGGAAATGCTGCATGAATTGCTTGTGATTGCTCTGAATTGTTATTTAAGAACTGTAAATATACACTTACTGATATAATATCTTCAACTTGTGGAGAAGCGCTGAGTGCGAAAGAGGAATCCGAACTGTCAAGGACGGCTCGCCGCCTGCTGCTGCTTGCATTTGATTGGGCCGTCGTTCGAAGGCAAATAGCCGGACCAGACAGGGTCAGTCCAATTGTCTCGCTCATCACCTCTCGCTCTTGTCCGCTGTCAAGCCTCAGGAGCTAACTCAATTGCCAGCGGCCAACGGCCAGCGGCCAACTGGGCATCCCGTACAGAACATATGCGCGAATTCCGCGAATATGCGGGGATGCGATGGTATCCAACGAGTGATAATTATCAGCAACATGGTATGATATGTAGTGCACCAACCGGCGTCGTCCAATTAGGCGTCGCATCACACACACCCGTCGGCGCGTTTCGCTGCTTGCGCGACAGGCGGGCCTGTAGGCTCTCTTGGTGCAGACCTCGCATGTCCTCGGGCGGCGTGAACAGCGAGAGGCCACGCGACATGGCTCGCCATTGGGTATCCATGCGGCTCTCGACGTGGTTTGCCTTTTTTGCATGGTCCGGCGACATGTAACGACATGTCACATTTCCACAGTAAAGATTTATAAAGAGCAAGACCCGTTCCTAGAATTCCTGGTTTGGGACAGCAATAGCACGAAGATCAAGTCCCCTTCGTTATCATATCAGATGCAGGCCCTAATCCCGGGCCGGTGAGTAATTAGTCTTTCGGCGCACGTTGGTTGGCCGTTCAAGAACCCCAAACCCAAGTCCCGAAAACGGCTTACCAACGCTTTTTAATGTCTCTCAACTCTGTGTCCAATTTTTTTCAGCAGCTTCTCCAAACCATTCCAGTTTGCTTCACTATCGCGAACAGCAAAAGAGCAGAAACAGCTCTTAAAGGTAGACTGCGTCGCGAAGATATACATTTACATACATAGCCGACAGTCATTCGGTTTTCGAAGCTACTACGATGCCGTCGCTACTTCTTACGCATCCGTCGCTATCGGCGGACCCTACACAGGTGTCGGCCATTACGTCGACGCTGCCCGGCCCCGTCGCGCACCAGATGCTCGACCGGCTAGCTGCCGGCGCGGTCTCCTTACCGAAGGCACATTACAGTCTCGTGCGGATAGCGCCCGCCGGCACGCCACTGCCGGAGCTCGTGGTGGCGCAGTTGGCCGACGCCCTGGTTCCCGGCGGTCAGGTGCAGGGCGCGGCGGCGACGCAGAACATCGACGCGATCATGAACGGGTTCTTGGTCGACGCGGCCGCGAATGACGATGCCGGTGCGACGGTGTGGTCGCGGCCGGCCGCGCAGAAGGTTGTGCTGCTGAAGCGGCGGGCGCCGGGCGCGTCGGCCACCGGAGAGAAGCCAGCGCTGGTAAGCCTATTCGCGAGGCCAACCGCCACGGCTGCATCCGCGGCGTCGTCGGTCTCGTCGCCTGCACTGTCCGCAACGTCGTCGGCCTCGACGACGTCGTCGTCGCCGCTGCCGTCGCCGAAGCAGAACGGCATATGGACGGTCGACATGGACGACGGTTTCGATTTCGACGACGGCGCCGACGACGACGACGACTTGATTGACGAGGACGACCTGCTGGACGGCGACCTGCCCGACGCCATCAAGATACCCGTGTCGTGCCAGCCCCAGGGCAAGCGGCGGCGGAAGGCGTGCAAGGACTGCACGTGCGGCCTCAAGGAGCTCGAGCTGCAGGAGGAGGAGGCCCGGCAGCAGAAGCTGACAAACCAGATCGTCAAGCTGGACATTGACGACACGGCCGAGATCGACTTCACCGTGCCCGGCAAGACGGGCTCGTGCGGGAACTGCTCGCTCGGCGACGCGTTCAGGTGCGACGGATGCCCCTACCTCGGCCTGCCGCCGTTCAAGGAAGGCGAGGTCGTCAGCCTTGACGCACTCGGCGACGACATGTTGTGAGGACGGTTGTTTGCATTTCATAATTGCAGCCTCGTTATTTCCATTCGGGGCTTGTCTGACTTTACCGACGGAGGAGATCTCTCGTCGCTCGTTTTATTTTTTCGTCCACAGAAGGGAAATTAATCTTTCAGGGCACATCTGGCGTATGTTTTGTTTGTCATATCTTTGTGAACTCTACTGGTATAGCAATGAATTGGATAGATGCATGGTGGGAAGGGGTTGTTTTTTTTGTATTATTTGTTTACACAGGTCTGATTCATTGATTGAAGCGTTTGTCATGGCCAAAACTGTCTTTTTCTTTTACTTTGATTTACCAGGATTGGTTTATTGCTTTCTTTCTTTGCTACATAAAAGTCACTAATATAAAAGGATTCCTGTTTATACTCTGCAGTGAGCTGTCAGTTTCGAGTCATTGGGGCTGGGAGGACGCGTCGACGGAATCCACTTTCGTCCATTATTGGCTCGATACGAGTCCTCGACGCGCTGACTGCTGTGAACCAAGTCAATCGTTAATTATATGACTTCGACCGCAGACTGCATCTATCCAAAGAGATTTTTTGAAAGACGACGTTGAATCTGTGATAGTGAGCGAACGACGCGTTGTGTGAAAATTAAAGTTTGCTTCCGGCTCCGGCTTCGAGAAGCCAACGGCCGCCGCAGAAAATTCAAGATAACGGCTAACAAAGGAGCATAACATACCAATTTACAAGCACGACCTGGTTGCCCTCAGTTAATTTAGTACAATTGGATTGAAATTTTTTTTGGAGAGATATATATCCTTTTGTCGACAACTGCACTATTTTTTTTAATATTGTCTGCTCGAGACGCGGTAGCATGAGATGGATTTCCTGAAGTCGACGATCGCCTCGATTGCGGCGAAGGCCAACACCGCGTTCCCGTACGCGCTCGGCGAGAAGGTCGAGTTCCAGAACGACACGATGTGGAACGTGTACCACGGCACTCGGCGGGTAAGATGCGCTTCAATGTCTATTGCGGCTGCGGTGCGGGCTTGGACTGACGTGGCGATGTGCTACTTGCAGAGCGACAACCTGGCTTGCACGGTCTTCGAGTTCGACATCAATTCGCAGCGGAGCAGGCTGGTGCTGGCGCGGAACGCGGCGAAGCGGCTGCGGACACTGCGGCACCCGGGAATCATTAAGGTGCTTGACACGTACGAGGTAGGGACTTGGTTTGCATTCACATATCGACCACCGTGCCGGGGCTAACTGCATGGTACAGTCCGACAGCTCAATTCTGATTGCCACCGAGCATGTCGTTCCGCTGGACGTTGCGCTTCAGAGCAAGGCCAAGATGAACAACGACGTGCTCAAGTGGGGCCTATATGCCATTGCGGTAAGCGCTTTTTTTTGCGTGAGATAGCTTAATGGGAGATCTGGCACGAGTTCTGATGGCACAATTTAGAACACGGTCAAGTTCATAAATGTCGAGGCGTCGTCAATACACGGCAACATTCGGGTGTCGTCCGTTCTCATAGCCGACAGCGGTGAATGGAAGCTCTCCGGCTTCGAGCTGCTAACGCCCACCAAGGACGAGGACCCGGTCATCTACACATTCGGTGGCCTGGTGGTCGACTCGCGCCGCTACGCGGCTCCGGAAATCGCAAAGTCGGGGTGGGACGTGCTGAAAAAGTATGAACTGGATTGTCGTGAGCTCTCTCGTAATACAAGTCGTGGCTAACCTCCGTCCAAACAGGCAACCGCACTATCTCGTCGATTCATACCTCCTCGGCGCGCTCATATTCGAGTTATTCAATGGCCGATTCACGTCGTCGGACGAGCTCCAGTCCAGCATGCGGAAGCAGATTCCTGCCGAGCTCTTCGGCCCGTTCAAGAAGCTGGTCCAGGCCGTGCCGCGCCAGCGCGCAAGCGTGAAGCAGTTCGTCGAGGTCGGCAGGGACGCGGCCAAGTCGCCGCCGGCCGGCGGATTCTTCCGGTCGGACATGATCGACCTGACCGAGGGCCTCGAGAGCCTGAGCCTGCAGAGCGAGTACGAGCGCGACGTCTTCCTCAAGGAGCTCCAGCGCGTGCGGGACAAGTTCCCTGCCAGCTATCTGCGGCTCAAGGTCCTGCCCGAGTTGCTCGGCTGCCTGGAGTTCAGCTCGGGCGGACCGAAGATCCTCAGCGTGATTCTCGACATCACCAAGTCGATGACGCCCGAGGACTGCCAGGCCGTCGTCGCGCCGACCATCGCGAAGATGTTTTCGTCGCCCGACAGAGCCATCCGGCTGGCGCTGCTGGACACATTGCCAAAGTACCTTGACTTCTTCACCAGCAAGACCGTGAACGAGAAGGTGTTTCCGGACCTGCTCACGGGCTTCACGGACATCGCGCCCGCCGTGCGCGAGCAGACGGTCAAGGCCGTCCTGGTCATCGTGCCGAAGCTGTCCGAGCGCAACATCAACAACGACCTCCTGCGCCACCTCGCGCGGACGCAGAACGACGAGCAGCCCGGCATTCGGACAAACACGACCATCTGCCTCGGCAAGATCGCCCACAACTTGGGACCCCATGTAAGTTTCGCCTGGAGGCTCTTTTTTTTTAATTGGGGGTCTGAGATGTGCTGACCACAGACGCAGACGCGATCGCGTGTTTTGATCACAGCCTTCACCAGGTCGCTCCGGGACCCGTTCGTGCACGCCCGCAACGCGGCGCTCATGGCGCTCGCCGTCACGGTCGACATCTTCTCGCCGGACGACTGCTGCAACAAGCTGCTGCCGGCCATATGCCCGAGCCTGCTGGACCGCGAGAAGCTGATCCGGACGCAGGCGCACAAGACGCTGGACATCTACCTGGCCAAGGTGAACGCGCACGCGGCGACGATGGCGGACGCCGGGACCGCCCAGCCGCTGGGCTCGCAGCCGCCGTCCCAGACGGGCACGCCGAAGCCTGTCGACGGCGGCGGCGACGCCGACGGGTCGTGGGCCGGCTGGGCGATCAACGGGTTCGCGAAGCGGCTCGCGCTCGACGACGCCGCCGCGGCGGAGCCCGATCACGGCGTCCCCGCGCCGCAGTCGTCGGAGCGCGGCTCGTCGGACTCGTCCTCGGCGGCGTCGAGCAGCGCGACCGGCGCGCCCGGCCGCGGCGCCGGCACGGCGTCGTCGTCGATGTCGTCGCTCGGCTTCGGCAGCACGGCCGGCGGCGCGTCCTTCAAGCCGCTCGGCCCCGCGGACGACGACGACGAGGACGACGACTTCGGCTGGGGCGGCATGGACGACCACGACGGCGGCGACGGCGCGCAGGCGAACGGCGACGAAGACGACGACTGGGCCGGCTTCGACCAGCCTGCGGCCACAACATCGGTATCTCGAACCACCGCCGCCGCCGCCGCGGCAAGACCTACAATTTCGTCCTCCACTGCTACGCGCACCACACCGACCACAACGCCGAGGTCCGCGCCGGCGAGCAAACCGACGCTCACCACTTCCCGCGGCGGTCTGAATCCCGCGACGGCTGCCGCCGCGCGAAAGACGATTCCGGCCAAGACCCACTCGATCGCTGCCCACAAGCAGCAGAAGAAGAACCTGCTACCGGACGCGGCCGGGGACGACGACGAGGGCTGGGGCGATGGGTGGTAGGTCTAGCGGTCGCGTCCCGGGGTCGTGTACAGTATGCGACAATCACTTGCGAGTTCGCGCGCATGACCTGGCCGCGCTGCTTGTGACAGTGTGTTTGATGTGAGGTCATGTTATATGCCGCTCGGAAACACGGTAACACGGAGTAATAGTAATTAATATGAAGGTTCTTTAGAGAGAGCTAGCTAATTCATGGATGGGTGTACGGAGGCGTAATATAATATTGCACTTTTGCCGGGGTGATTTAAATTAACAGACGGCAAGACTTGCCCGCGGTCGGCTGGTCGGCTGGTTCGCCCGAAACACTGCCAGCTGCGCGCACCTGCGCCGTCATATCTACGACTCTAATGCATGCCGTCCAACGCGAGGCGACGGCACCCGCCATTGCCTCGATCGAGCCATTGTAGGTGGAAATTAGCGGCCCAAATCTCCGGCATTTGTTTTTGATGTCGACAAGTTCTTCAGGGCTATAAGCGTCGCCATCAGTCCAGCTGTCTCCTTTGAAAACAGTAATAATGATCACTATCATAATCTTCAATGACATTGAGCAGTGGCATGACTACGTAATAAAACACCAAGTATAAACTAATACACAATTACAAACACTGCACATCAACGAAAGTGGGCAGACCTGGAAGTATCGAGGACCTCTCTGATATTTAGGAGTTATCAAAACTCAGTAAATTTCGCCTGCAAAACGGCCCTGCGCATGGTCGAGGTAGCGGCCACGTCAGCGCGACCGCCTGCAAGGTAGAGTTGCCGCATGTCCCGGTGTTCAGAACTCCTCGGCGACTATTTGAAAAAACCTGAATCTGTATTTAAGAGGTGTTTTTCTCAAGTTTTTCAATAATTTAGCGTACGGACGTCGTTGATGCTCCTTCCAAAAATCGTCTTAATTTGAAACATAGTTCGGCATACTCATGTGTTCTCGAGACGTAACGTCTCCGCTCCACAGCCAGGCAATGTCTGAACGTATCAGTCCGACGGCTATGGCTCTTTGACACAGCATCGTCCTCACAGCACTAGAACGCTACCGCGCCCCGTAACTTCCGAATACGCAACGCCGATGAAAGAAATTCCAATTGAGAAAACGAATGACTTTAATTAGGACACCAATAAAAATACAAACACAGAAAAAGAGAGCTCGCAGAAATAAAGACAGAATAAACAGACGACAGAATAAGAGCACAGCTATCTTAGCACGACAAACCAGCAGAGACCATTCGACAATACCAACACAAAACATCCAGCGGAATCAAGTTCGGGTCGCCAACCAGCCAACACTGACCATCTGGCGCTGGCCACTGCGGGGAATAGACCGTCCCCTGTTCCGAGCCTGTACCAACAAATTCTGCAGCAGAACCAAGTTCGGGTCGCCAACCAGCCAACACTGACCATCTGGCGCTGGCCACTGCGGGGAATAGACCATCCCTTGTTCCCAGCCAATATAAACAAATTCTGCAGCAGAAGCAAGTTCGGGTCGCCAACCAGCCAACAGCGACCATCGCCAGATGGCCACCGCGGGGAATAGACCGTCCCTTGTTCCCAGCCAGTACAAACAAATTCTCCAGCGGAATCAGGTTCGGGTCGCCAACCAGCCAACACTGGCCACCTGGCGATGGCCAATGCGGGGAATAGACCAAAGTCTCAGCGCAATCGCGTTCAGCATACCTCGCGATCGCAATTCTCGAGATGTTAATCATCGCCGTCATCCGCTTGGGTCAATACAACAAAAAATCAAGATCCCGT